>JAQIWP010000118.1:0-39372 GCA_034695525.1 Euzetes globulus
TCTCTCTCTCTCTCTCTCTCTCTCTCTCTCTCTCGCTTTAGTAAACTTTTTGAATAAAATATCGATTAAAATAAGTATCTAAGAAAAGTATAAATAACTTTTGCAATAATAAACTTGGAGTTAATTCAAAGAACTATAATATCGATTCACGTTTTTATCTAAATTGAGAGAAATGGAAAATATTTCCTTTTATTTATCCGTCTCTCACTTTTGATGATAAGAGCAATTTTCTTAAGCAAAAGTTATCTATTTATATTTTTATGAATATCTGTTCAATCAAATGGAGGCCACTGTAAAACATGACAAATGGCCCCAAAACATGACTTCATAAAAGCCTATTTCATCAACAAATTTGATGCAAGAAAATCGCTTTCATAAGAAAGAAAAGAAATGCTATTTTAAAAGTCCTTCTTTTTTCTGTTAGCTTTTTGGGCAAAATCCCAAACGGGTTATAAAATAAGTAAAGTTATTATCAAAAGTATATTATTATTGAAATTTATATTCCGGGCCCTCTAAAAAAGAGGTTCGTTTCGCTAATCTCTTAAAACAATATTCAAAATAACAAAATATCAAACAGTAATTCAATTTCCACTGAAAATTGTTGTTGTTTTTGATCTTGTTTTACATGAACTTAATTCGAGACAATTTTTCTTGTATTCAATTTATTCCTAACTTTAAATTAGTTTTTCAAGTCTGCAGTCATTTTGCCATTAAATGGGAAAAGAAAAAAATAAATTTTTATCTCATTTTTGTTCTTTTCTATTGTACTCTTAACCAAGTATATATTATTAATTTTTGATTATGAATTGTGTCCATTAAAAATTGGAGCACTCGATTAGCAATGGATAATAGGAGTTCCATTGAAAGAATTGCCACAATTTGACACATTTCCCAATTTTTGAAATATTGAATTCAAAACAGTTTTTGATTTAAAAAAAAGAGAGAAAAAATCGTTAATTTAATCAATGGGTAGAAAAGGGGTTTAAACAGAAAATTAAAATAAATAAATCAAATCAAGTGTTCATTAATTTTCGTTTGGGACGCGCCTAACATTCAAAATGAAGCAAACATTTTGCAAAACACTTATTATTTATTGTTTCGTTAAATGAAAAATCATTAGATTTTTGTTGCTTTGCTTCCAATCGCTTCGGGAGGAAATAAATTCATGAATTCTATCGGATTATTAAGTAGTTTATTGTTTTATTGGAAAATAAATATCATTTAAAAAGATTTAGATCATTAACACAAACAACTCAATCGATTGTGATATTACTTGAGTCAAAAATTAGGGCGAAAAAAGAGACAAAATTTTTTTCAATCAAATGGCGAAAAGTTGATTAAAAAAGCCATTAAAATGTGTGATATAATGAACCCGTTGTTTGTCAACTAATGTATTGCAGTCTTAATCAGAAACGAAACACTCATTGAATGTGAAAGTTATAAAAAATCAGACATTTTCAGTGAGACAGAGACCGGACGTTGAAATTATCCATAATTCGCTTTTTTGTCAGAAAAAAGCGACAGAAATGTCGTCTTTTGGGTTATTGACGAACCGCTTATATGTGATATTTCTCTGCCCGAGAATCAAATGTCATATCAAAAGCGTATACTTTTCTTATATTTTTATGAATCATATGAAGGAATCGGCGGACGTTATACTCGAGTCGTTTTGATATCTAACAATCAGCTCCGCGTTAGTGAGTTCTGACACCCAAATATCAAGCAATTCATCGGTGCATTCAATAGTTGATGAAAGTGCTCTCATATAAACTTGAAGAATATATTTTTTAAAGGAAAAAGATTTTCATATATTTTGTAATATTTCTAATCTGTGTTGTGTTATAGCACTGGCAGTAGTTGTAGTCGTAGGGGTAGAACACAAAGTCAAAAGACTAATGAGAAATTCATAAGTGAAAAATGTATTTTTGCTCAGATAATCATAAAAACATATCTCACCCAAATATAAAAGGATAGGCAATGGAGACAAAAGTGAATGAGAAAGTACTGCACCCATGAATGAAACGACTACGGGCTCTGACTTTTCTCTCAGTGAGTGAGTCCTCGCAAGAGAAGTCAACCGTCGTATGAGAAACGACTGAATTTCTGGCATCGAATATGATTTTTTCCTAAAAATCTGTACTAAAAAGATATGCATCTTAGAAAAAAGTCTGAGACCTGAGACCGAACCCAACAAATATTAAGTACGAGATATGAAGCGATGAATGAAACAATAATAATAATTCTTATATAAGATATTAGTATATATTTCTCTCTTGTTTCTAAGCTTTTATTTTTGGGAAAAATACTACAAATAATATTCTGAATACTGAATACGAGGCCCTCTTTTCACAGAAAGTGATTATTATTTTTTGTCGCTTTTTTATGAATGACTTTGAAAAAAGTCATAACAAAATTCATTGTGAAAAAGAAAACATATTCAACGATCAGATAAGACTTTTTTCTCTTAATTATAACATTATCTCAAATCCTAAATGAATATAAAGAATTGAAAATCAGCGGAAAAGTAGAGGAAAATAATTAGATTTGAAATATTGTCTGAAATGAATAATCATTCTGTTCCTGAGTTTAGCAAATAAGACATTTTTTGTGGGAATTTATTTTTGTACTTTGATTTAGAAATAGAAAGCAATTAAAACTTGATTTGCAATTTTTTTCAATTAGTGAAACGCATATTTCAATAGTTAGATCGATTAATTCAAAGAACAGAATAATTTGTTTTCCTTCAACAAGTCATAACCATTGGGAACGAGTTCACTGATTCGGATGTCCTTCGAAGACATTATTTTTGCGATCATATTGAGAGAAAAAAACTAAAAAATGGTTCAGAATTGACAGAACCTGACATAAGGCTCGCTTCAGTGGAGACCACACTATGTATGAGAGCCTGTCTATTATGGATGACTAAAGATTCACAGCAATGATGTATTGTTGTCCTCTTTGACACAGCAATCGAATCTGATGGCAGACTTTGAATTTCATTTTTCTAACAAAAATGGGTTTCAATATACAACCAGGAATATTCTGTGAGATTTATGATCTATCTCTCAATTTTCTCATTTTGTTGTGAGAAAACATCAGATAAAGTCCTAAAATAAGGCAATAACTCAAACCTACGCCAGTCTATGGCTCTCATCACTGCCCACTTCTTTAGCCCTTAATCGACACCTTAAGAGTGAGAACAGTTGTGTCACACAATCGACAAATGTTTAATGATATGACACTGAATATAGAAACGCCTGAAGGCTTTAATTGCGAAAATCATTTCCGATATATTCATAGCCAATAAAATAAAATTTTGTAATAATAATAATAATAATAGAGAATAGAAAGAACAGGACAGACAGTTAGGACTGACTGTGGCTTTTGTGAGACAATCAGGAATCAATAAATAGAATTGAGGCCAACAAAGACATTGTGAAAACCCATCTGTGATGTTGTGATGTCTGCGAAAAATTTTATCAAATGATTTGAAATTTGAATGCATTGGATGTAGTGTTGGTCTGGAGACCAGAAAATGCATATCTCAAGGGGACCGACACGAGTGAATGAGTGTTGCCGAGCACTTGCTCTAACACAGTGTTCCAGTCGATGTGCCCCTAACACCAGCCACTGAGGGACGGATGGATTTTTAGTGCAAAGATTCCCATCATTAGAGACCATAAGTTATATAATTTTTTGATACTGACATACATTGAGTGCAATAAATGGTTGAATGCGTGCGAAGGAGTTTTGTTGTTATCACTGGACATAACATTAGTTTTTATATTCAATTTTTAAGGCTGTGCTCATCTAAACTGTAATTTCCTTAGCATTTGAATCATCAGAGTATGGCTTGAATTTAGTTTTTATCATTAATTCCTCGAAACTTTTGTTTTATATTCTCAGACATGTAATTATTTTCTTTCACAAAATTGTTTTTATAACTATTTTTTGCAAATATAGTTCACTTGAATACAGATTTATTGTTATTTAAATTTCAAATGCTTTTTATGTGAGATTTTGTTTGTTTGTAAATCTCTGGAATAAAATAAATAAGTTCTGCTTTAATGTAATAAAAATTGAAAATTTCAGTAAATTTAAGATCAATTTAAAAACCATTAATCACAATAACTGTTCATTAGTTTTGCAAAGCATTTTTCGGGGACCTCAATGGCAATGGACTCAAAGTCAAGAGCGAAAGAGTGAACAAAATGTACGCAAAATAGGAAACCAGTGCTAAACTGAAAAGAGGAAAAATAAACTTTTTTTGGAAACTGTGAGACTCTATTCATTGATACGATTCTTCGGCAACATTTGGTTTCTGGTCTTTTTTGCTGTGAAACTGTTCACAAGCACTACTCTATTGTCAATGTGATTGCCCCGAGAGTAACAGCACGACAGGCCATATCCATTCACAGCCATCGAGGCTTGACTTCAGTAGTCGTCGATATATTCTTAACGGACCTGAGAGTGAATATTCGGGAACGTAGAGGCCCCGGGTCTCATTGTGGTGGACATATACCAGAGAGTGCACATTTATAAGAGAGTTGGCACTAAATTAATTCAAGTGTGAACAACACTACAACAAAAGGACATTATTAAGAAGCTCTCATACGGACTCCTATTTAAAGGAAGGAACCCCTGCGTCACTCTATGACCCTATTCTTAGGACAATAGCTTTGATATGAATATATTGAATATAAGAATCACTAAACGAGTAGCGCATGAATGAGTTCCAAATGGAAGGACACTCTTCAGAGTTAACGACAGAGTTAACCATATTTAAGAGTCTCTCCTTCTTTTCTACTCTTAAATAAACTTTTGCACAAAACTATTGCCACTGAAACTCAATGAAACTCAGCACTGAATGCAGTCTTTTAGCTAAAAGTCTTTTATGACATTTAATTCAGAGAACGGATAAAAGGATTCTGTCTTAAGGGGACAGAACTTGGAAAAAATAGGCGCACTTGACGTCCAAGAAATAAGAGAAATCAATACCAGGCTGTGGTGTGCTATGAATGTCGGGCGCCAGAACTGCACACCTTTTCTGGTCATAAAATCTGTTTTATTGATTTCAAAAAAGACTTTAATTGGAAATAATTTGAATAATGGAAAACTGTTTCTCTCCCTCTCCTCTACTTTTCCGAAATTAAGTGAATTCCTTACCGAATGAATGCCTGAAATATAAATAAATCACTTCTTAATGAGCTTAACTTTTTTCCAAGTTTAAGATCAAATTGAAAGAAATTAATTCAAAAACTTTTACAGAAAAATCCTGTGCTTTAAAAAAAGAAATATCTATTCATATCATTAACTGCACCCAAATTCTGTGCCAAACATCTGTTATTAAGAGAATCGGAAAATTCAATTCAAAAGTGGCTAATATTCATATATTCATTGATCGCTTGAATATAAACTTAATATCAATTGAAAAAATTGTTTAAGTCTTTAATAGAGATCATTAAATGTGATAAAATGGTCGACAGAATTATATGAATTGAGAAAATTATATTCAGAGTAAAACTGAAAATAAATATAAGTCAATAGAAAAGCAATCGATTATTTTGTCAGTAATTTTAATTTTCCAAAGTCTAGAGAAAAGGTATTTATATTCTGTGCCTCATTTGAATTCACACCCGAAATGTGTTGTAATAGAAGGCATAAATTTTGTGGCAGAAAAAGCATTTAACGCCAAATACAAAGAAACAAAATTTTCAATTTTCAAAATACAATTTATAAGTTTAGGAAAAGTAGGCGTTGGCTCCGGCGCTGGCGATTGTAGTAATCAGTTGTTTGGGTGAGTACTGCCACTGGATAAGTAGTTCTCGTTTGCATTTAAGCCAGGAATAATAAGTATTTTTGTTTGTGATCAGAAGCGCTCATCTCTTTCTTCGTTAGCATTTTCTTAGTTATAAAACTGTTGGAAATCTAAATAACTTTTACTTAAATAATGAGCGCACAAATGAACAGCAGACGACTCACTGGAATAAAAAACAAAAAATCTTATCTAGTTTATTGCCAAGATGAGCACACACCCCAATAAACAGACTTCTGGGCTTACATTAATATGGAGTTGCCATCGGTTTTTATGGGCCCTAAGATCGCCAATAGTTTAAAATTAAGTGGCAAACAGTAAAACTGCATTTGGTTTTGGCCAGAAAGGCCTTCCATTGCATTGTTGGGTCGACACATTCACTAATCTAAAGCATTGATCGGTTTGAGTGCAGTGACGACTGAGCGCAAGACGTTTGGTTACATGGGTTTCAGTGAAGGCTCGCGACCCGAAGGCATCTCAAGTCAATCGATATTTACTTTTTATGCTCTGAATTATGCCGTTTCTCGGATAACATTATTCCCTGGATATTACTGAAGCATTTAAATAGCAAAAGTCTAGCGCACTAATTGCATGAAACTTGCTAGATCGATTTTTATTAAATATTCCAGTCAGCGATAAACAGAAATTTTCAATTTTACTCAATTATGATTAAAGTAATTCATCAAAAAACAGAATAAATTGTTTTTAAATTAAATTCAAAGAGAAAACTACTAAAAGATTTTATAAGGAAATTAATTGAAACGATAGAAACAGTACTGAAATGTCTAAAAAAAAACGAAAAATAATTGATAACAACAAGAATTTCGATATCAAAAGCATAATAATTAACTTGTATTTTATTGAAAGTTCATTTTGAAGAAAGTATGCTAACCTCTAATGCAGGTTCACTTTCATAAAAATACTTTGGTATTTAATTATTAATTCCTTGAGCATTTTGGCTCCTGACTCGTTATATTATCGCTCAGAACGAAGATTTTTTTTTCAGATCATTTATTCTTGTTTTTTAAAATTTTCCAAAACATTCGGCATTTGTGTGGAAAACAGCGGCGAAAACATTTACCACTTAAGTCATATCACATAATATACTTTCGGATCGAAAATTATGATACGGCTATACCTTAAGGCTTGTAATGATTAGAAAATAAGATATTCAGTATCAGGTACATATTGGAAAAATAATAAAAATGAGACTAGCAACAAAAATTTAAAAATATTTTATAACAGAACCTGGGAGCAATAAATTTTTAGATTATTGAATAGCCTGGCCATAGCCACGCGTGTATTTGTGTTATGATAAGAGCTCAGTGTTTGTTTTGAGCCCTGAGTTATCGTAAAGAATGAATATAAAAACAACTGTTCTTTTTTATTATGTACTGAAATTACTTCTCATATATAAACTTTATTTTTATCTCTTTTATGACATAATACACAATGAGATCTGAAAATTAGACCAATTCTTGAACGATATAGAATCAAAAATGAAAGTTATCTGGGTAAATCATCTTTTTGTTTAGCCCTACTTAACAATCATTAATGTTAATTGTTTTTAGAGGCATATAATAAACAGCTAAATAATGTGGGGAAATAATAATAATGAAAGAGCTCCGGCCGATGTCAAGTCCGATAGCGCTATTGTAAACAGATATGCTTTGATGTTTAGGACGGATCCCAAATGAGAAATGTCTTAAATATATTGTATGTGAGATCAACGCTTGTTATCGTTTGACGTTAACATAAAAAACGGGGAAAATTATATAAGAATTGGCAGAAGAAGAAAATAAGCGATTGTATGAATACATACAGAAGCGGGTCAGACATAGAGAATAGTTAAGAGATGAGGGAATGCATTGAAGGCATCGCATGTTATATCTCATCCAAAGCTCATAACACATAATACACACAGAACTCAGTGTAATATTAGAAGATATGAACGACCAAAACGAAAATAAGAGGCGAAAATTGGCAGAGAAGGCAACGGGGATGGAGTGGTCACGACATACACCAACAGATACCAGAATATGAGATGCATGTGCGCCTCATACATACGCCAGACCCCTAACAAATATTGTCTGTTAGATGTTCATGACTTCAATCTTCTCTGGAAATGTTTTTCTCGTCACTCAGTCCTCTCTCTTCTCTCTCTCTCTCTGCCCGTCCTCTCAGTAGGTTTTCCCAATACAGTCCACTGTTTTTATCTCATAGTTATTATGGAACAAAACACTGACAATCAATACATGAGTTACTCTTCTCTTAAATTATTAACTTTAGACCATATTTTGTTCAAAATTTAGTGGACTCTTTGGGAGGAAAATCACGAAAATTCTGACCATTAACTCAGTCAACGTCAACAAAGGCTGAGCCACAGATTAATAGTTTTTTGTTTCGGGTAATTTTCCCAAAATTATGGTAATAAAAATGTTGGTCAAAATATAGGAATCATATGCTTTCCGAGAAACATATTTTCGAAGCAAAACCTCAAACCTTACATTTAAAGGACATAAAAATTTGTTGAAAATTATTTTAACTGTTTGTAGTGGAAATTGGAGGCAAAAACAAGAAAGCGACAATTTGCAGGAACAAATAACAAACAGATTCTTAACTTTGAAATCAACTTTCCATAAAAAAATATTTTTACAGTCGTTGGCATTCAAATACAAGTGGAAAGTGATTTGAATTACTAGTGATTTGTTTCCGCCGACGCACCAAATCATCGTTTGATTATATTTTGGCACAAAAACCACTTCAGCCGACAATCAAATGTTTAACTTTTAAAAAAGCGGTCCTTTTTATCGATATTGCGAACAATAGGTCTCGAATGGTGAGCACAAGTCATACATCTGGCACACCATCACCTGCTTACGTGCTGTGCGCCTCCGAAAATTGAACACTTAAAACTACTCCGAGCTATCACTCGATACACAAATTTATTCTCAGCGCCTGTTTTACTGACAATTTTCTGGAGAACAAATTCTTTCTTAGATATCGAAGAAATTATGCTTTTTGTGGCGAGTCTGCTGTCAGTGGTTAATGCCTGCCATGTATGGCCACCACTGATATGCTATATGGATATAAACAGGAATTGAATATAATTTATCAAACATTCTTGGCTTCAGTTTCAGCGATTGTTTTTCTATACAAAAGAGAAAACCAGAACTTAGGTCTAAAATTTCAAAGTTATTTCCATTGAAAATCACAGACATTACATAATTGTGACCTTAACTGTAATGATGGTAATGAACAGCACAACAGACAGTAGTTTTAACAACACTTTAACTGTATTTTTTGCGAATAATAATAGCAACAAAAGGCAAACTATAATTAGTTACAATTGAATGAAAAGTTAGTCTTTTTTATTTCATTCATTTATTTGTTGTTTCGGTTCTCATTCTCGCCGTTCACTCCATTCACTCCATGAGCTCTCTATTCAATTGGAAGAACTAAAAGTAAAGACTGCAAAATACAAATTAGAAGTCAAGTTAACAATCAAACCTTACAATAGAAATAAGACAATCATTTCAAGAGATTATCTCTATTTTTAAACCTTAAGACCAGTTTTAATGAAGACATATAACTGAAAAGGCAATTAAAGTGGAATTAGAGGTTCAGGGAAAAATTAATTTTGTAAAACAAAAAGAGTTGTTTTGTGTTTCAAATTGGAGAATAATATTTAATAAATCGTTTTTAATGAGCGGTAGTTATTCTCACGCTATTTAGCGATACATGAGACAGAGCGCCCGGTCCTCTTAATTAATATCCCAGTCCAGTTTCGGAACCTTTCGTACAGAAGTGAGGACATTATATTCTCATACACACGACTAAAACAATTTAATTTAATAATAAATATCATAATTAAAGTATGACTTCTCTGCTGTTCATTAAAGTAGTATCTCTTTGTCTGTTTCTGTCTCAACATAAGGGCCTAATTCGGTCTAAAATTAATCGTTTATTAGTAGAGGTGGTGATGACTAAGACATTTGAGGGCTGGTGTGTCGGAAAAGTCAATGCAATGAATGGCAATGACTGAGCGAAACGAGAGAAAGAGAGATATTTGAATGTCACAAATGACACGAGACATACAGTCAGTCGCATAAATACGACACTCGTTGAGGAAATTCGCCGATATATCTGTCCAATGAAATGCCAATTGAATTTCCCCTCTTCCTTCACTTTTCGGAGAGAGGAAAGTCTACTCTTGATATAATTGTGAGCTATAGCTTTAATTGTTCATTTATTTTAATTATTTTCTTCAAAGATTAAATTTAATTGAGATATATTTGGGGAAAACTAAGCAAAAGATAGTTCTTTGTTGCAATTAACCCATTTTTGGTTCAGTTTTAGAAATTGATTCTTTCCAACGGAAGTCTCAAATAGAAGTCAGTCAGCAATTGTTGTTCACCAGAAATCGCCAGTAGTTAAGGGTTCGGTCGGTGCAGCACATTATAAATTGCAGCGTCAATACTATGTCCGAGCACTAGCCCTATCTCTTGTCAATCGCTTCGACGGTCTTTCTCTCCCTCTCTTCATGGCATGAGTTTTATTACTAACTGAACGATGATTTCCCGTTGCGCTCATCACTGAGTTTTAGCACTATTTCGACTTAAGGTTCTTATTATGCATTAACTGAGTCGAAGGTTTCACTAAATTTTCGGTACCAATCATTTCCATTAGGATAGCCTGAGGTCATCGCGTTTTCTATGCGCACCGGCTATGCGTTTGGCGTGAGTTACAAATCCAAGCGAAGCGCAATTCCGCATATAATCAAAATAAGACTCAGTTTAGCTTTTTTGTAGAGAAAAACCAAAGTTTCGACACAAACAGCAATGATTTGAGGACACGAAACGTTCAAATTATTTTTCCATATTCCTCATAAATTTTTTAACTAATTTCGTTTCAAACAAAAGAACTTCACAAAAATTATTTAAGACTTAAGTCAAATGCATTTTTTTGAGTGACTTTATTTCAGGCAATATATGTCTATATGTCTGGTCTATTATTGGCATTTTTGATGCATAAATTGTCAGAGCAGTGCACGAGACGAGCCCTGAATTTATAAATTATAATAAAGTGTAATCCATAACAATTTATTTAGGGCTCACACGACAGCACTGGCTTATATAAGACAGGACTTTTATGCTCATCGATAATGTTCTGCTGCAATGATCTTCCAATATATTAGACGTGAAAAAACACTATTTTTACGAGAAGTTTAGCCATTCGTTAGAATATGTTTAAAGAGAGGCAAAAGTGGTATAAAAGAGGCAGTGATTCTAAACTTCAGACCCATATTAAATGCTTTGATTTTGGAACAGATGCCAAACGAGTAGTCGGTTTCTGATTAAACAACATTCAAATTAGAGTATAATTTCCTAAAAGTCACACTTTGGTCGACTAATAATTAATATATCATCCATTTTTCAAAATCACAGCTCTTTTTAGTTGATGTTTAGAATATCTTTTAGCAATTTTCAGCACAAGTATAGCCTGAGAGCAGAAATCCCTTCGCTTTGGACCGTCTATTGCCGGCAGAAAAATCCATTATAAACAGTATTAACGGATAATTTCTATGAGCGAAAGGCGTCCCAATTGAGGCATTCGTTAGTGAAGTTTCAATTTATTGAACCAAAATCTTCTTTTGACCGCAAAATAATTGTTTTGTTACCAGTCTTACAGGCAAACCATTAAGACAACAGACATGAACTCATCTTCACGGCTACCGACAGCACTGGTAGTTATGAAACATCTCCGTAAATTAAGGAAATATTTTCAATTCACTTAGTTTTGAGTCAATTGGTTCGGAAACAACTCTTTTGGAAATAGTTTTGAGTTCGTTAGCAGATTCTTAGTTTTGAAAATCGATTCTCAAATATTTTCAACACATTTTTCAGTCTCTTCTGTAGCGTAAAAGAAAAATGTCTTTTCCTTTAAATATCAGTTCCAGTGATTGTCATCTGTTGTGAAAAGTCATGGTATGGGTTAACAATATTTTTCTTTTCAATCCCTTACAGTATTACAACAAATACTCAGATTTAAGGAGAAATGTATTTTGATTTGTGTGTAAAGGAATTCATATCAAAAGCTCAGACATTCATCAGATATTCAATAAGAAAAAAGGTCTCAGAAAATGTATATTCAATTTTGGCGTCCAATCAGATTCTGTAATAAAAAAACCATAAATTATACCAAAAAGAGGCTAAACTAAGTCATGAAGAAAAATAAATGAATTGAGTGACTGTATGACTGAATTTGATGAGTAAATGAGAGCCATATTGTCATTGAAACGATTTTATATGCGAGCGCACAAATTACAGGAAAAGGACACTTTTGCAAAGCTTTCAAACGTAAAACACAATCGGTGTGATTATCGGAACACTTATTTCCTATGCCTGGGAATCACCTCTAAGACAGTGGCAAAAGTGGGTTGTGCAACAAAAACAGCATAGATGAGTCAAAAACAAGAATCGAATAAAGTTTTTATAATACAATCGAATACTATATTTATATTATTGGACACGAAGATGAAAACGATAGCTTAGGAGAAGGCTATAGAATTACCGGAGACAAGACATTCAGACAGAGAAGCGAACAAAAATAATATTAAGAGAATATTATTGTTCCGAAGATCTCAATGACGACTGTATTGGTTGAGTGAATGTCACGGTTTGGAAAGGAATATCTGACGAGACTAACGACTAACGAGCAAATACTCTGCAGAAAAATACTTTTCCAGCACTAAAATCAGTGCTCAGGGGAAAAAATGTTTAAAACGAATAAATTGAGTCCAAAACAATTCCTGACTATTAGAGAGAATCTATAAAAATAAATAAAATATTTATTAACTGCAATTGTATTCGTATTTTTTCCGAACAGATTTTACTTCTCTATCATTAGAATAAAGTCAAACAGGAATTGAATTTTTTCATTTCAGAGACGCTATTAACTAAGACTTTAAACTGATTTGTCTTTTTATTTTCGGAAATAAATAAATAAATAAAAAAATTTCATTTAGAAATAGAATGGATTTCAAAGTTCATTAGTCATACTTAACAACATTTGAATCGATTGACTGATTTTTTTTCATGAAGAAAATTCAAAATTTCATCTATCAATCATGAAAAAAATATTCATTCGATCAGTTGATTGAAACCAAACACTAGAGACTCGTATAATGAAGAAAAAATCAATTTATTTTACCTATCATTTGATATGATATGCATTTTGTTCACATGAATTGTCGGATTTCTATTCTTTTAATGCAGTTTTTGTTGAGCGCTCGGCATAACTAATAATTTAATGCTTGGCATAAGATTTCATTAAATCGGAAGAGAATATACCCGAGAATTAAGTTTGAAAACTATGAGGAAATAAAAATAGACCTTCAAAAATACAAATTCGGCCAAAAAAAGTACAAAAACCCACTAATTCTTATGATTTGTGCTGTAATATAAATATTGTGGACAAAGCCTTGAAAATTTTATAACTGAATTTTAAAATTGGTGTTATTTTCTTCGCACAAGACCTCTGCTATGACCGGCATCGCACTTGATGTGTATCCAAATTAAGTGTAATACGGACTGGAAGTGGAGAGTAAATAAGTGACCCAAACAATAATAAACCTCAGCCAACGTCTATTATACTCTAAAATCTACTGACTTTTGACGCCTCCAGCAGTTATGCAGAGGAGGGGCATATAAGACACATCCGATAGAACTTGTGCTGTGCTGAGCAATCGATCATTAGTTTGGCCACAAAATTGGACAGACTATATGACCGAAGGTCTAAGAATACGAAAATATTGGGAAAACAAATCAAATTTATTTGGATTTGGAGAGAAAGAGAGAGAAACCTAATATAATAACATTTATAAGAGAGAGGAAAGACTGCACTTGTGATTCACTCGATTCCATTCTGTGTTACTTTGTTTTGGCGGCTCCAATGACTCCGAAAACTCAGATGCAGTGCAATATACTCTTACACTCTTTTATCGATCTTTATTAGAAATTGTGGGGTCTTTCAGTCTGAAGGAGAGAATAATCTCAATATTGGCACAGAATAGCGAACAAAACATTAGAACAAAAGCGCTGTCAATAGAAACAGAAATTGGAGTCAAAGTTGAGAATCTATTCGTGAAATCGCGTGCAAAACAGTCGACTGTTTGTGTGTTTTGTGTTGAAGACTGAAAATGAGAGGAAAATAGAGAAGAGCCGGAGAACAGTGAAAATCTGTGGTTAGCGTGAGTACAGTTTTGTTTGGATCTGTTTCACTAGTGATACACAAAAAGTAAAATACTTTCTTTTAAAAATACAATAACACAATAGTGCCGTCCAATTGTAACGGTATTCAAATGCAAAGTAAAAAATCATTCAACAAATATTTGAGTGAAAACTAACTGAAAGTATCGCCAATAAAATGTCATTAAAATTCCATTTGCAAACAGAATTCAATCTATTTTTCGTCTAATTTTTCTCTCGATGAATGGCAACAAAATTTTCATCTTTCAAATTGGATTTAGTTTTCTATTTGTTTAGTTTATTGAACCCGTTTTTCAATCCAAACGTGTAAAGTAAGTCAAACATATCTTTTCACTTCTTATCACAACGTTTGGATTGAGTGCAAAAAACTAATGCAGTTCTCTATTTTTAAATTAATTTTTTGCCGACACTTTATTTGTCTAATTATTATCTCATTCATCAGTCGAATTAAATGAGACGACAGACAGAATTGTCGTCAGAATATTCTGTGTTTAAATACTCAATGAATGGAAAGCTTTTCAAATAAAAACCTAATTAAATGTTTGGGAATATATTTGCAAAGAATATATTGTTATCCAGAATTGAATCCGAGAAAAGTCTTCTGATATTTAGGAGGAAAAGCTTCGCTGCATAGCATTGATTTGTTTAACGGTATGGTATATCCAAAGCACTGGTAAAGCATTTCTCTACTCAACTCTATTAGAAAAATAACGTCAGTTCTCACTGTTTTCGACAGTCGACTGACTCACATTCAGTTTTGGCACAGAATATTATTGAAGGATAAGTGAAATGCAATAAAACAAATGCCATTTAATATGTCCATTAAATTATGAGATAATATGTATGTATATAAGGAAGGGCTCAATTCTTACCGTTCATTCCGTTTCCATTTGTTATCTTCTGTGTCCAAACGGTGGACACGAACAGGAGAACAAGTATTAGATACTTGTGCAGTTGACATAAATGCAGACTTAATGTCAGCATATCTTTACACTTAATTGTCATCTTTTGGTCGAATCCTATCGATCAGAATAACAATAAATCATATTAAGAGTCAAAGTTTGGCTTTTTTTTCAACAGTTCGTCCTTCACTTCCAATCAGTTTTAGTCAAACATATTAGTCTTGGAATGACTTCAATCCCAAGAAATGAGAGTTTATTTCAATTAGTTCTGATGGACACTAAATGTTTGCAAAAAGTCATCTAAAAGTCACACAAACAATACTATATATTCTGGAAACGATTCTCACAATTATTAGCACTTAAGCGACAATTTTTGATTAAAATCATATAAAAAACTTTTTAATTAAATGATGAAAATTAATTGGAAAACAAATAAAACAATTAATCAATAGATGATTATCTGATTAGTGGTCCGTTTATATAGAATTGGATGCAAACAACGATTCCGTATTGGAATTGATGGCAAACGCGATGCTGTGATCCGTTCAGTGCACAGACAGTTGTCTTAGTGTTGGTTGTGTTGTGCGCACGAACTCAAAGCCGGCATCTCTTCTGCTTCCGAACCCATTATCGCTTTGCCTTTCAGCGCATGTCTTATGACATCAAAACAAGTGCTGTTTCCAAACCGAGTTAAACATTCACTTCATCCGAATCCAAATTATAAGAACACTTTTTAACGCCATCTATATCTTTGTTCACCAATAATACCTTATTAAATATGTAATTTAATTTTTTATTAGATAGAAAATATTTTCTATTAGAACTATCTTGTCATTCTGATAAGCTCTCCCTCCAAATTTCCTATATAGTTCCTATTTGAAAGAGACTCATGAGTCGAAAATTATTCAAGTAAGACATTGATAAAGACCTTGTTCAACCTAGATGAGCTAGAGTATTTTCAGTTTACTGTGGGGGACGAAATACAACCTCTACTGGCCTCTATTTATATGAAATATCTGAATAATTTTCTGATACTGCACGTCCTCTCATGTTAACTCAAGTTGCACTTGGTGCCAATTTTTTCAGACCCATTTCATAATGTTTTTCTTGGAAAAATGTCAAGATATTGAATAAGTGCAGACACAGACATATAAATTATTGAAAGCTAATTAACTTGTTTTTTGATCTTAAAAAAGATGGAAATGATGTGCAAAAACAGGTAAAGTTACACAATCATAATCCATTAAAACCAGAGTGTAGTTGCTTATTATGCAGAGATTGCACTCTGTCAATTAAATTCCAGTGAAATTGATCTATTTTTAGCGCTTAGAGATAATGATTATGTAATCATGGTAAATTTATTTATATTGAAATAGATAGTGAAAACGTCATATAAATTTCAGTCTAATTAATATTTGAAAATAATTGTCTATAATATAGACTATAGTATTACGTGTTGTTATTCTGAAAGATGAGCTAAAAGGTCTTTCGAGAATTCCCCGATCAGTTTACAATACATGTCGTATCTGGAACATAATAGTGAATGAAAATGACGCCTAAAATTCTTGACTTTGGATGCCATTCATCAGAGGAATGACATACAAAAAAAATAATTTCCATATTTAATATTTGAGTAAAGTGTGGGAAGTCATAAAAATACTAAATTATATAAAATTACAAAAGAGTCAAATCGAGTGAAATATCTAAACTAAAAATTAAATACTAAACGCATTTTAATAGTGAATCACTTCAGTATTGATTACTAGGATTATGTTCGAGTAAATTGTCATTTAATTTATGGTTTATTTCAAATGTACCATCAAAACAGTGTAAGTGAATTGTCGAAGACAGGAGTTTTATAAAAGTAGTCTGATAAGGTTTTCTTTTCAATGGTTGTCTCGATACAAATAATAATTAATCGATCGCTCTGTCAATAATAGGATTTTTTTTTAATATAAAAAGTGATGTATTTCTATGGAATATCTGTTTGAAATTGGATTCGCTAATGAAAGTCTGTCCAAAAGTATGCTGTGCTTAACGAACGTCACAATCAAATGAAACTTGTTTTTGACTCCAATGCCATTTAGACGGCTCTCTGACGGCACGTGAAGTCCTACTATGAGTTTGAGATGTTTGTTAAACACAATGTTTAGGTTAATATTAGTCCTCCTTTTAATAAATCTGACCGTTTTTGACAACTTGTGTAGTGCATCCAGGTAAGCACATATTATTAATTTTACTTGCTTATATTATCTGACTTGACAATCAAAGTGATTGACATAAGTAGAAATATTTAACCAGCAGATAATTGTTATCAGCTTTGTTACACTGATCTAAAAAATAGATTGGAGGTTAGAAAATGACCCTCAGATATTATTCAACCTAATCTTTGTCATTTTTGTTTCTAATTATACATAAATTTTATCATTTTCCCAAGTGAACTGATCACATTTGTTCTAGTTTATAATCTTTTTAGACTTCTTAAACCGAAACCGCGGATAAATTTCTAGAAAAATTGTAATAATTTTTTAGGTTAAATAAATAAATGAATCTATTACAAATTTGTTTTAAATTTTAATATGAGATAGAGCTAGCAAACTAAACCGTATTTCTTTGAACATTATTTTGTTTTCATTGTCAGCCTCTAAAAACAGTTTGAAAATATTATTGATTCCAAAGAAGCTATCAAGGTATTTTATAATATTTCAGAAGTTCTAAACAGCGCCAAAAGGCAGTGAACAGCACTAGAAATGAGAGTCCAGATGACGAGAGTGGACCCGAATCGAGAGAACGAGTGATCAGTTCTGCGAGGAATCCTTCAGAGAGAAATGATTTTAATATCCGAAGGGATATAATTGACTCGATTTCAAGTCGGGTTGAAAAAGATTCCAACAATTCGTCGAATAGACGGCGAGAATCGACTCAAAGGAGTTCCCCTCAGAAAGAGCCCAGAAATAGCAAAAAGAATACCAGAAATTCAAAGTCCGATGATTACAAGTGTGGCGGAGACATCAATATTTATATCAGCGAAGAGATAACCAGTCCTCTATACCCTTCCAAATACCCTACCGATGTCGACTGCAAATGGAATATAAAGGCACAGAAGGGACAGACCATCAAAATAGAAATATTCAAATTAAATATAGAAAACGACCAAGAATGTAAATTTGATTATTTGGATATAAAAGGAGTCCGAAAGCTATGCGGAAGAGTCAGTGATTCGGTAATTGCTGTCAACTCTTCGTCAGTAGAGCTGAGGTTCCGCTCGGACTCTAATAACGTTGACTATGGCTTTCATTTGAGAGTTAGCACAGAATCTCGTAATTGTGTTCGTGAAGTGAATGTCACAAACTATGCTTTCGTCACTTCGCCAAACTATCCGGCTAATTATGACGACTTGAGCGACTGCTGGACCCTAATTAGAGCAGAGGGCAAAACAACGCTTATGCTTATATTTGAAGTACTTATGCTAGAGCACGACGCCCTATGCGCTTATGATTACCTCGAAGTGTTCGACTCAAGTACTCCGACCAACTCATTGGGAAAGCTGTGCAAAAAACCAGATAATGTGACCCTTTCCTTGCAATCTTCCAAAAATGTGTTACTTCTGCACTTCCATTCCGACCAATTACTCAACAATAAAGGATTTCGAGCAGAGGTGGCCACTTCCAAATATTCGGCATTTGACAGCTGCAACTGGAAAGTGAACTGGAACAATCTGACTCTGAACAGTCCTAATTATCCCCTAAATTATCCGCCTAACCTAAACTGTGAGCTGTCAATCAGCTCCCCCTCAAAAGATGAACGAATTGTAATTTTGTTTGATTGGATTCATTTGGAGACGGGCTCTAATTGTGAGAGAAACGATAGGCTCGAGATCTGGGAGAATGAGAAGTCAGCCACTCGTGTCGTATGCGGTCGACTCTCACAACCCTTCAAATATGTCTCCAAAACACGAACTATTAAATTAAAGTTCATTTCAGACAATTTTGCGGAGTTTCCTGGTTTCACATCACGACTCGCTTATATCAATAATAAGGCTGAGCCCAGAGTCATCGACAAACTGATGCGGGCCCCAGAAAACGCTTCTGTAGCCACCGGTTCCAGTCATGTCCTGCATTGTGAACCCTTTACCAATGATCCGATTACTTGGTTTAAAGACGACAAAAAGATCATAACAGGTGTTGCCAGTGATGGCAAGTCTTTAATTATAAGGGAATTCACATCAAGAGCTGAAGGAAGGTATGTTTGTCAATTTGGTCAAGAGCAGAAACAGGCCTGGCTTACCTCTAAAAAGAACAACTGCCCGGCAGTTATATTCAGAAAGAGACCCAAAGATATGAGTGTCAGTGAAGGAGATTTCATTGTACTCGAGTGCAATGTAGTCGATGCCAAGACTCCTGTCAAATGGGAGAAGGACGGCAGAAGGCTGTCCGACACCTCCAGAGTTAATCAGCTGCACAATGGCTACTTATTATTAGATCCGGCAAAGACTGAAGACTCAGGTATTTACTTTTGTATTGCAAATGCTGACACTTCCGAATGTGCCGTCAAGTCCGGTGCGATGGTCAGTGTTAACCAAAGAGTGAATGTTAAGTCTGTTTGTGGCACTTCTATCGCAAATCAACCCAATAGTGATGTCTCTAAGATAATCGGTGGAACAGAGGCCAAGAGATCGGCCTTCGTAAGTTTTGCCCTGTACATGCTGTCGATTCTAAATAAAATTGTTTTCTTTGTTTAAAGCCCTGGCACGTCATGTTCTGGGACTACAAGCGAAAGGCTTTTTGTGGTGGAGTGAGTGATCGCTTTTACTTATCTTTACTTTAAAACTAAAAAACTGCTAATTATACTCTATTGCTAATAATTGGTTTATTACGTCAACCCCTTTGAACCTAAACTCTAACAAAATCAACATATGCAATTAATTTTGAACATGACATAGATCAATTTAAGTAGTTTATGCATGTATATCCCTCTTTATGTCCATCCTATACAACTAATATAAAATAGATTAAATGAGTTGCGTTCGTCAGTAAAGAAAGGCCTGGGGGCACACCACAATCAATAGCCTTGAATGAATATTCCACTAAATATTTAATTTATTTTGTTTTCGATTCAGTATTTATGCAATCAATCGATATTTGAAAACATTTTAATCAATTTTTTGTTCAAAACTAACGAAAACAAAATTTGTCACAAATAGGCTCTACTTAACGAGCGATGGATCTTAACGGCCGCCCATTGCTTTGAAACGGGTCCAGAGTCGGCCATTGAGATAAAACTTGGAAAATATGACCAAACAGTCACAGAAGACTCGGAAGTAAACACAAAAATAGCAGAAGTGATAAGACATCCGGACTTTTCTCGAGACACATTCGACAACGACATAGCATTGGTCCGATTGTCTCAACACATTTCATTCACACCAAACATACTTCCCATTTGTTTGGTCGACAAAAGAGAGCGCCGACAGACCGACGAGTATTTCCTTAAGCCTAACAGCGCTCTACGAATTGGATTTGTAACGGGTTGGGGACAGCTTAAAGAAAATGGGCCCCAACCCAGGTTTCTGCAGGAGTTGCGGGTACCCATAGCCGAAGAACAAAAGTGTCGCGCCTCCACCGCATTCAAAGTCACGTCAAACATGTTTTGCGCCGGTTATGGCAAGGAAGTGTTGGGCGACGCCTGCAAAGGCGACTCTGGCGGCCCTTTCGTCGTTCCCTATAAGTCCCGTTGGATCATATTAGGTGTAGTCTCATGGGGTGAGGGCTGCGGCCGGAGCGGCAAATACGGCTTCTATACCAGAGTTAACAATTACTTGGATTGGATTAACGCTATCATCAAATTGTGATACAACTCTTCGACAGCTCTTCATTTGATTTGTAAATACTTCTAATTTAAGTCAAATAAATCTTCACTTAATTCTTATATAAATTAAGATTTTTGTACAGAATTTTAGACATATTTTAATAAAACATTTCTTTTTCTTTCAGTTTGTCTTTCAATTAAAATTTATTTTTTTTACTGAAACTAAACACTGAATCGAATTGTGATTTGAATTTTAAACACTAATTAATAATAGAATTAAATTTGGTCTAAACTGAGGGCTAAACCGCTTGTTTAATGAGGTTGGAGTAGAAATTGAATTTACTTCTGATCGACATATCGATGTAGTGCTCCCCATTGAAGTCGACAATCATTCCGCCCAATATAGTCGGGTCCACTTTCAGAGTCAGCGACAGTTTTTGGCCTAAATTTCGGTTAATTTTGGTTAAAATCAATTTAAAACCAGAAAAATGTAGAAATTATTGGCAACTAATAGCAAATGATTCAAACCTTTGACAAAACCATTCAAAGACTGTTCGATCTCTTTTCGGGTGCTGTCGTCGATGGCCTTCGCGGTTGTGACAGTGCACTCAAGTTCGCCCCTGGATATAGACATGGCTCGGTTGAAGCCCTTGGCCACATTCGGCAACAGTTTCATCCGACCGTTTTCGGCCATCACTTCCACTAAATTCAGGGTTACTTCCGATAACTTAAGTGAAGGAAGTGCTTTGTTTAAGAGGTCCTTCTTTTCTTTAGGCTATTGTCCATAAATCAATAAATAACACATTTATCGGATTACACGGCTTTATGGACACAAACCTTAATCAATGGATTAAATAAGAAGTCTTTAAATATTGGGCTCGTTTGAGACAATTTAAGCAATTGTTTTAGTTCATTGTCCACAGCGTCCAACTTCTTCTGTTTGGAAGCGGCCGACCAGAGGGCCGTTATGTAGCGACCATCCGTCCCGAACAGAGGAACCGGAGTTTTGACCAATTTGGGCGCCGAACCCGAAGATAAACGAATCGAGTTTATGGTCAGAGACCGCAACGGTAGAAGAGTCCGAGACATGTCTGGAAATCAAGTAATAGATGATTGAAATACTATCTATAAACTGAACCAAAGATTGACTTAATTTTACCGAAATATTGATTATTTGTCTCACTCTTGAAGTTAAGGTCACAACAAAAATGGTTGTATCGATTATTTGAAAATCAGTTAACTGTCTATTCATTTCAGTGACAGTTACAGTGTTTTTCATAATTTTGATTTAAATAGCAGTTGAAGCGCTCTCTTTTGGCCACGAGTTCAACGATTATTTGATTCAATAGTTTCTGAAAAACACATGTCTTTTGGTTTTGTTTTCATTAATTTGTTTATTGATTTAATTATTTGAAGAAATGGGTAAATCTAAGCGGGAAAAGGCGGAAACTGACGAGGCTGATGCTCCTGTTTCTAAGAAAGTGAAGACCGAAGAAGTGGAGGAACAGATCGGCGACGAGACCACTGAAAACATTTCCCTCAGAGATGGTAAAGATTTGAGTCAATTGTCTTACGACCAGAAGATTCCCTTCACTTCAATAATCGCTAAACCGATGGCAACCAAAAAGTTGGCCAAAAGACTGTTTAAACTGATGCGAAAAGCCTCCAAAATTGACCGCAAATCACTTCTTAGGATTGGTCTTAAAGATGTCCAATTGAAGATCAGAAAGGGTTAGACACACTTTTAATCAAGTTTTTCATATCAACTGAATTAATGTTATTCTTCAGGTGAGACGGGTTTAGTGGTGTTTGCCGGCGATGTCACACCTATTGAAGTGATGTGTCACTTACCTGTTGTTTGTGAAGATAAGGACATTCCCTATGTCTACGTTCCTCTCAGGAGCGACATATCGGCGGCCGTCGGCATCAAACGACCGGCACTTATGGTTCTGATCAAGAAGAGCTCAGAATACGAAGATTTATATACTGAATGTCACTCAGAAGTCAAGTCATTACCCCTTCCTATCTCTTAAGGTTTCATTTTTTTATACGAAATTCATTTCCAAATAAATGTTTTTTGGATTCAAGTCTTCATCTCTTTATATAATTGAGTCGTTTTCTAAAACAAAAATCAGTTCTAATCTTGATGTTTTAATCTTGATGAAAGTTTACTTTTTAAAAAATATACATATTTAGAATACAGATGACATGCAATGAATAAATTAGGATTTTTTTTAGATATCATTTTAAAACCAATTTATCGTTTTTTAGAATATCTTCATATTTGTGTTCTTCAACTTCCAAGTCTTTGAGCCAATCCTTTCCATTGTGGACTAAAGTTAAAACCGTTTATTAATTTTAATTTAAATCGATGTTTGTCTTGGAAACTGACCTTTATGTTTATCTTCGTTTTTGTCTGTATTGACTCCCAGTTCCCTGAGCGCCGCATAAGCCCTCACATGGACATAGTTTTCCTTAAGATATCCGGAGTACTCTTTGATGGCTTTCTTTATCCACATTCTGGCCTCTTCTGGATTGCTTTGCTTTAATGCAATGAGTCCAAGCTCAAATACACTTAATGGAAGTATTGAAATGTCATATTCAATACGAGACTCCCTTCAGACAACATTTTAAATAATTAGTACATTTAATAAATTTAATAAATTACTAACTCTTTAAGAATAGTATGTAAACAGTCCTTGGCTTCAGTCAATTTACCCAGGAATTTTAACAAAACTGCTCTATAATAAAGTGCCGTCAAATAGTTGTCTATAAATTCATCGGTTTCTTGAAAAGAATTTTCAAAATTATTTTATTTTAAATATTAAAAAAGAGTATTATTTACGTAAATCCCTGGAATAGAGGTCAACCAATTTGTTAACCCTGGTTAGGTGTTTGTTCAAAAGAGTTTCATTATGCTTGATGAAACAAAGAAAGTTTGATCCATATATTGTCTCCTGCATTATGTTTTAAATTTGAATTCTAGATTATTAACATATTTGTATGACTGACCAATTCGGGCAAAACCAGTGATTCATTGTTTCGCAAATACTTGAGAGACATTTCGACGACCACTTTCTCGATTGTAATTGTTTTGCCGAAATATCTGACTCTCATCCCCGGCACAGATCTGTCAAATCGTTTTTATTATTCCTTTTAATAACAATCAAAACATACCGGAATAATTCGGTAGCTCTTTGTTTTTGTTCTTGGTCGTTGTCGTCAACACTTTTGGCATAACGAAAAATGGCTTCAATGTAAGTGACGATTACCGGCGAGTGATGTATGCTTTGAATTCGGACCAGTTCTGCATATTTAATGGCTTCACCCCATTGGCATTTGAGAGCGTGACAAAAGGCCAGCTCTATATTAAATATTTTGTGTGATATCTCAACAGGGTTATCAATAAGACATTCTTTGAAACAGTCGATGGCCTCATCAAGTCGGCCACTGATTTGTTCCATCTTAGCCTTGGGCAGTCTATAGAGAAGACTCTACAAAAAGAATAGTGCATTTAATTGAATGTAAATGTGTACATGTAACATTACTTTTGGGAATCTTTTTAGCTCTTTTTCAATGATTTGTTGAGATAAAGTCAAATCTTTAGGTCCTAGGCCTGCATGAGACTGTACATAAACCCAGTAGTATAATAAGATGATCTGAGCTATTCGGCTATTTAATCCTGACAATTCAAAGGCAGTTTTATTAAGTTCTTCGAAGGCCCGACTTTCGACACCTTTGTAGCCCAAAAAATTGACAATTCGTAACAATCTTGGTGGTATGTGACTAATGGCGAGGTGTTGGATACCATTTGCCAAACGAACCCCGGCTTCAAAGTGTTGTCGGGCTGTTTCACTCTGCCAATTGCTCTTGGTTCTAAATATCGTTCGGCATTCTCTATAAAAATTTAAAAAATAATTATTTTACTGTTAAATGTAAACCAGTCAAAAAATTGTTATAAACTGACTTAAAAGCGTTGACACAAAGTCGCAAACGATAGGCAATTCTGATCAATGCATAGGTATTATGGGCTTCCATTGCAATTAAAATAGCACTCATTCCTAAGAATTGTGCATACGTCAATTCTGCAAGCAATTCATCTGAAAAATTGTTTTTGTTTTAATTAGACAAATAAGTTGAGTTCAGTCAAGAATTCATTTACTGTCAGAATATTTGTCATAATTTGGTGTTCGGAACATCTTTTTGATGTTATCAACAAAACCAGATCTTCGGTATTTTTTGCTCAGTTTTGCCGTTTGTTCTGTGCTTATTGTTGCTTTCTCCAAATCACACTAATTAAATAATTCCTTGTTTTAATGAGCTTTCATTGCAAGGGAATACCTTTTTCAAAGTGAGACCGGCAACCAGAATAAGTATGATTGATTTCAAACAGCTATGGTATAGGCTTTCATTGGAATATGTATCCAGCATTTTAATTGTTTCTTTGATGTCATTTGTTTCGATTCCCTTTTCCATCGCATCGTTTCCCAAATTTAACCATTCATCCAGGTTAAAACTTTCCCGGCAAAAAAAAGTAAGGTGAGTAAGGCAATTGAATATGAAATTTATATTAAAGGACTCTTTAAATAACATGCTACATATATTTATAGAAGGAAAACTTGATAGAAATTTCATATTTAAAATTTAGTTATCATAATCATTTTAATATCTAACTATAATTAATAGTCAATAAAAAATAAATGAGGAAATTTTCAATGAAATTCAATGTCAGGTTATTTAATGACCAAAACAGATAATTTAATGACTGATCACCAAAAATAATATTTCTAAAAGATATTTTATATTATTAAACATTTAATTTTCGATATTTTCAAGGCCAAGTCAAAAAATATTTATCAATAGACAAACAAATTACTCCTTTTATAGCAAATTTCAATTGAATAAGTTATGAAGAAAGAAGTTGTCCATCAAATCCGACGAATTCAAAATAAGTTTTAATCAAGACGACAATTTCCAATTTACCCTTTATTATTATTTGTTGATGTTTCTTCTTGATCTTCTGAAGAGCTTTCACTTTTCATTTTGATTTTGTTATTTTACACTTTTTGTAGCGAAAATATGACTTTTTTCAGACAATGAGTTCTTCTCAATAACTTTTCGAAGGCATCGAATCAAATGAAAACCAAGAGAAGTTTGTTATCCTTCGCTCCAACACATGATATGACGTCAAGTTTTGTTCAGAACAGGTTTTTCATAAAATTCAAATTTAATTACTTGGAAATTACCGGTTTTCCTTCGGCTTTGAGGGAATTTACGAGCAAACATCACCAATGTTACCATTGGTCAATTTTGGCACATATCTCACACGATCAGAATGATGGCACTTAAGTAATTCAATTTATCAAGTATCAAAATAGAATAAATGAAAGAAAGTGAAATGAGTATCTAAGAGTTTGAGCTTGAGAATGTCAAGAAACTAAATGCAATATTTTGCTATTACTACCGTGCACCTAGCATTTATTTGTGTTAAAACTTTTGCCATTATTTACAATTTCTCTTCGGAAAGGAATTTCATTTATCTATTAAACGTTTGGGTATTATCTAGGCTAATTATTGCACTTATTAGAACTCCGTTTAAACAAAAATGATTTAATAGTTTAAAACGTTTACATAAATTTCAGGTAAAATACAAAACATTTGAAAATTTAAAGGTTTGAGGAAAATTGATTTGAAATGACTGTCAAAGTATTTATAAAAATCATTATTTTGTGAGAATTTAAGAATGAATTTAATAAAAAGCCATATAAACAATATAAGAGGAAATGTCTAAAATAAAATGAAAATCTAATCGATGTGTTCGTCAGCAGAAGTTTCTTCTAATATTAAACCCCTTTCGAGAATACTTTCGATGTCATCGTTTTCAATGTAATTCAAGTCAATTACGAGCTCTCTTTCTGACTCTGAGTCTTCGTCATCAGCTTTATATCCGTTGTCAATAGGTTTGTGCCCAACATTGTCACCATATTCTTGTGTTTTGTCCTCTTCATTGCAGTCATCGACAGTCTTTGAGATCATAAGTTCCATTGCATTTCCGACAGTCATCTCCAAAGTCTGGTTATTCGACTCATTTTGGTTGATCTGATTATTTGATTCATTCAACTCTTCATCGGAATCTGAAATGATGACCATTTCTGGTATTTGAGTGAAATTAAGTCTCCTGCGAGGTCTCAAACAGTTGGGACGCCTGAATGGTAAATACATGGCTCCTGGAGTCTCGCAGATACTCATCTCGTCATCGCTATCATCAATACACAACATTTCTGGCACTTTTTGCTTGATTGGAGCCATCGGTGCCCTCATAGTCGAGGCTTGACTGACAAATGTTACGTCATTTGCCGCTTCAATTGCTGTACTTTCCAGCGGTTCCTTTTGATGGAAGTCTTCTTCATCTTCAGATATAATTATGTCAAGAATAGTAGGAAATGATTTAAAATCATATGAAATATCGCTTTCATTTCCATCGTCATCAGTGTCTGGTTCTAAGAATTCTTCCTCCTCTTCCTCTACCTCTACTTCTACCTCGACATTTTCGTCTTCTATAATTATTTCTAAAGACTTATTCATATCTGGTTCCGAATCAATCGTAAATTCTTCCGATTCATCCATATCTTGTTCCAACTCATCACCTGATTCGCTAACTATTAAGTATTCATCTTCGTCGCCATATTTTTCTTCTTCTTCTTCTTCTTCTTCATCAGAGATTTCTTCGTCAAAATCAGTGACAATACCAGAATCGTTGGATGTGTTCAAATAATATTTGTCTTTGCCAAAGACATCTTCATAGGTAATATCAAAGACTTGGGCATAAACTTTCTCAAATTCATCGATCAAATCGTCGCAAAACATAATGTCTAAGGGTTCCCAAGAGTTGTGGGACTGGTCATATCCCGCCCATTTCAGCAGATACTCAACTCTACCCTCTATCACCCGTTTGTCCACCACTTTCTCGACCTCATATTCGGGATCACAATCGCTATCCGAATGGCCCGAACCTTCATCTTCCGATTGATCGGTTCCCAAATAGTCATCATCTGACAGTAGGGGCGGCCCGTCTATCAAATATATGTGTAATGAACTCATTTAAAGAATTTAAATTTAAAATAAAATGAAAGTAAAATTTTGTTTATTGAAAGGAAGTGTTTGTCTGAAAGAGACTTTAATTTTATTCAAAAATGGAGTCAAATATTTCCATAAATGTAAAAGTAATAAGATTTGACTCAAAAGTAATGTTCAGACGACGAGAAAATAAGAGTTAATACGAAGATTAGAAAAGTTCAAAAAACTTATTCTGATAATAGAAAAGAAGTATTAAATATTAGACTTATAAATAGTTAATGAGTTCATACAACTCCTTGTCCCAAATATATAAGCTGAAAAATTTTACCTCGTCATTTTTGCTAAATTTTACCCTATCCTTTCCTAATAACCTTATAGTAAGTTCGATGAATATTAATCAAAATTGACAAATTTCTACAAAATATTTTAACATTGAATGTTGTCTGACATTGGGAAAAGTAGTCATTCCCTAATATACCAGGCAGTCAATTGAAAGATAGCATAAGAGAGAGAGAGAGAGTCGTTTAACTCATAAATCTATTGATTATTTATTTTTGAGTAATTTATTGTTTATTGCATTAAAACCAATTAAAATTTTATTAGGATGAGTTCGAGAAGAAGGACAAACAGCAGGATAGTAACCCGAAGGCCACATGTTTATCGCACGGCACCGAACCGTAGAGGAAAAACGTCTAACATAAAATGTGCTGAAGACTCTGAGGAAATACTACTTCTATCAAATTTGGGACCCGATATGAGCTCCAAAATAATTAATGAAGTGTTCGGTGAGTTTGGAAAAGTGATAAAAGCGGTCATTCACTGTAACGAAGACGAGGTCCAAATGGGAACGGCAGAAGTCTGGATGAGCAATAATAAGGCTAACAAAGCAAAAAGCAAACTGAACGCCACCGACATATTCAGAGATGGTTTGTTTCATATGAATAGAAATAATTGCAGTAATTATTTTGCATCAATTTTTATCAATGAAAAGGTCGTATAATTCGTATTGAAAAACCGACTCTAACGGCAAGAAAGACCACGTTTTGGCAGAATGTCTATAAACACATTTCAGGATTGAATGTCAAGATTCCCGAAATTTCAATCGATTCAAAAAATTAATCTTCGATATTTAAATTTGGAAAGTGTTAGAAAATTGATACAAAGTATATATTTTTGATTTTTGTTCAAAAGTTTATTGTAAACTGACTGTAAATTTGTGACTTTTTTCTAATGTTTTAATAAACAAAATTAAAGATTTGTAAATTTTTTCTAATAATTAGTAAAAACGGAGTGAATAACTCCAATATGTGCGAGAAATATCAATAATTAAATACAAGGATAAATGGATAAAGGTAATGGACACTGGTCTTGAATAATTAAGAACTGAATACTTTTATATTAATAGTGAATTTATTAGGTTTGGAAAAGACTTAAGTTGTGTAAATGTACGGACAGTTTCCCGTACCATCTGTTCTGCACATGAAATCTAATATAAAGAGAAGATAATCGAATGTACGGAATGTCACGAGAATTATGTGACGAAATCTTCTATGTGTTGAGAATTGTGTCCAATTCTGAGCAGAATTCTCTCCAATTCCTGACGATTCGATCGACTAATTATAGTAATAATAGTTTCCATAGCTATGAATAGGTATTCTTTGTTCAGTTTATTCTGTAGTGAAGACTAATTAATTGTTAATACATATGTAGATCACGTGTAATGCAATGAGTTCTCTATACATCTGATCCAATTCTCATCAATTTCTGGCAGATCTTATGACTCGAGTCTACACTTCTTTCATTGTCATAAGAATGTATATAAAGAGAACTAGTCTTAGGATTCCAGTCATTCTTGTGATAGATGTCTGAGCGATAAAGTCAGAGCAAAAATGTTTGCAAAATCTAATAAAAAACTTTCTTACTCAAAGTTTCTGCTGGCGTCGATTCCGGGCATATTTCTATTGGCAACCCTCTCCATTATTCTGATTTTGGTCATCGATAAGACACAGCCATCAGATCACAAGCAATACTGGACTATAAATATGATAATAATGTTATTGATTTTGTCATCGTTTTCACTCTTATTCGTAATCATATTTGCGGCCAAAACTGTACAAAAAAGAGTCGATTCGGAGAGTATTTCAACAGATGAAGAAGAAGTAGTCGTAGACGAAGACAGTATTTCCAATAGTAGTGACAATTGGATTGAACTGAACCCGGATCTGTTATCGCGAGACTACTATAACTTAATGTTCACATCGATGTCCGACAAACCACCAGCTTATGAGGTGGCCGTCTGTTGTGACACAAACTACACTCCCATTGAATTGCCGCCAACTTATGAAAGTAGTCAACAATTAGCCCTCAATTTCAATAAATGTCATCCCGAACAAGATAATGGCGATTATCTCGAATTCAATTATGAAAATTCAAATGAAGTAATCAATTGTGACTCTTATTGTGATTGTAATGCAATTGAATCCAAGAATATATTCACCATTTCATGAATTATTCAAAAGTTTTGACTCAATTTTTAATTTTGTAAAAATTGTTCAAAACTTCACTCATTTTATGTAAAATTTAATACATTAATAACTAGATAATGAATTATTCATATTAAATGAAATTAAATCAGTTTTATACATTCAAAAACTGTCTTGCTTAATTATTTAATAAGTAAATTAATTTTAAAAATAGCCAAGCTCAGTTTTCTGTCAAAAGACTTCAGTTTTATTGCAAATAACTTATTAGAAACGCATAAAGTTTAGCAAATATTTTACATTACAATATATTTTCAATACAATTGGAAACAAAATTTGATAGATTACCTATTAATTTGCTTTTAATATTCACAATATATTGTTATTATAATTGATTATATTTACAGTGAAATACAATTTCTAAATAAATTAAAATTTTATAATAAATTCTGTTAATTAATAATTAAAATCTTATATACAATTTGTTTCACTATATTGTCTCAAAGCTCCACAGGAGTCGACAGTTTTTTGTGATTATGTTTTATGAAACGACACTTCATTTACATAATGTTTCGATGAAAACGATATTTAAATTAAAAAATTTGAAAACTATTCGATACGAGGCCATCAAATTAGATATTATCAGTACAATAGTCTATCGATTGTGTTAGGAACTAGGCTTTTGTTGACTGACTGAGTTCAATTAACAAGAACAAAGTATTATAAAAGTTGAAATAAAATGATTAAGCAAATATATCGAACTACTTCCTGGTCATTCGATCCATTCACACAATCGATACTATATACTGTACTTTAACTTACATGTAGTTCAGGTGTTTTGTATTTCAGGCCTAATCTATCTATAATAATCTTGATATAATTTTATGAAAAAACAAAACAGATTGTCATTTGATTCTAAAAACGTTATCTCAAAAGAATTTAAATTAAAAAGAGCTTGAAATATAATAAAAATGGCCTTACTCAATGATGAATTTATCAATAAAAGTGCACCGTATCTCACATTATAGTAGTAATTGGCGTCAAAATATACAAATCACACAAATGGTCAACAAAGGAATGCTTTTCAAAAATAAAAATTTCAAATTCTAGCAAGATTCAATCAATATTCGCTTTCAAAATGAATTTCGTTCCGATATAATGGAATTTTATCTCAAAATATCACTGAAAACTCAAGGCAATTTAAGCCCTGGGGTATATTGATTGGATTTTCAAATCTATTCCCATTCGGCCTAATCTCATAACTCATGTCAAAGAACTTATTAGTAATGGAATCAGAAATTTTAGAGCTGGGTCTTTCTACACTTTGCACTCGGCTACAGTGTAGCTTTTTCTCCAGGTCGATTAATCTTGTTTTTACAATTGAATTCTAAATTTTGATGGATAATACCAAATATCATACATTTAACGATGATTTCACTGGAGATTAATATTTTATCGTTTATAAGCACTTTTTGACTGTTTTTTGAGCGAATTATATGCTTTTGAGAAAGTTGATCTCGACATTAGCTTGGGAAACAGTTTTGAGTCAGCTCAATTGAATTAATCAAAATCAAGTTCCAAATCAAGCAATGATACAAAGATTTCTTTTGGATATAAAAGCGAATGAAAACAAATTGAATTTTTTGAAGTTTTCTGGAATTTGATGAATGAATTGTTTGATGAAATGCATAGAAAGAGATAATTATTGAAACGATTTTTCTTGTCTGACAAATAATTTTACACACATTTTGAGGATAACGTGAAAAGTGTTTTTCGCGATAAATATTATTTCAATGATTTTTAAAAAATATCGTTTTTGGATGGAATTCGATTCAAAAATGTTCTCAAATATGAATTAAATGTAGTCTCAAATTTCACACCATTTGTTCGGATCATTTATTTTTTTCATCTACGCAAAGAATTTTTCAATTATAATATCGAAATTCAATTACCGTTTCAACAAATCCTTCAAAAATGTTTGAAATTTCAATTAATGTTTTTATGGAAAATGTATTTTTGGATTTTATTTCAAAAATTTAATTAATTAGAATTCCGAACAAATGGCCAAAAATTTTGAGACAGGTCTGTCGTGAAAACCAAGAATAATTTGAAAGTGAAATAAAATTAATGAAAGTTTTATCAGTGAAAAGTGAACTGAAGGTTCAATGAAGTAGTTGTCGGACTAATAATAGATTTGGTTTTTAAAAATCCATTTCATATGAATTTTCGTTGGAATTAATTCGAAAATAATGAGACGACTAATACCGGATCCGATGGCAGAAGAGATGAGACGAAAACATTGTGTGAATAAACATAATTGATATTCAAAGAGGAATTCGTTAACAAATGAGTTGAATAACAGAATGACAATGGATTGGGAAACGGCTGACATTTGATTTCCTTTTATGTATAATTGAAGTAATGGACGGACAGTAGTCTTAATGAGCAGTCATTTCAATTCATTGGATTTCTATCGTCTGAATAAATCTGTTCTTTTGAGACAATTGTCGAATGTTTTTTCGACCATTAGTTTTATGGAACCTCGTATTCCCTGTTCTCAGACTTGATATTCAGCTTTTCTCATATCTATGGATAGAAAGAGCGGACAATAAATTCCAAGTCATATAAATTGAACCGGAATATAAACGGCATACCGAGAAGACTTCCGGGCGTTCCTAAACTGCAAATCAAATCATTATGACCTGAAGTCAAAGGAAGAGAACAAATCAGTTGATTAGTCTTTTGTCCTTTACTTTTCAAACTCTAGTTTACAACCTATGGATCAGTCATTCAAATTGTTTGGATTAGTTTTAGATAGCTAACTATAGAGTCCTCAAGGGAGAACAGTCTTTCACTGATTAAGTTTAATCATTAAAGTCATTTATAAAGATTTTAGCCATAATTACCGTTAATATTGTTTTGCGATAATCTGGAAAATTTTCAATTCATATCGAGTTTGAAATGAAAGCATTGAACGCAAAATTCATTCATTAAATCATTGAATTCACATTTTTTTTAAAAGCTTACTGTTTGAGAGGCACTGGACTTCCGCCGTGAGAATGATTACCATTGACGCCATCCATAACAGGACAGGTGACCATCATATAGGCTGTTGGTTCATATCGGTTAAAATTTTTTATTTAAAATTTTAAAGACTGGTGACCTTTCTCCATTTTCCGTCGTTTTCGTTTGTTGCATATTTTGACGGTACAAACACTCAGAATAATAGCGGCCACAAAAAATAGGACACTTCCGACAACACCGGCAGTTATAGCGCGAGGACCTCTCATGCCTTCTGGACCTGAAATGTCATTTTGGAAATTTGTATAAATTTGAAATTCAATTTTCAGACTTATAGCCGGATTTATTTACCGGGTATTTTATATTCAAGTGGGTGTCCATGCTCACCAATGCCTAATATAGAGTAGGCGTTTACACGTATAGAATATTTAGTGCCCTGGCGCAGATCTTTGACTACAATCATTCAGTAGAAAAGAAAATAAGATTTTGATTTATGGATTGATATGTTAACGACTGACTCAAATATGCGGTGTCTTTGGATATGGGTTCGGATGGAATCCATTTGCCTTCGCCCTCCTTGTATTCAACCTTATAGTAAGCGACTTGAGTTGATTTATCGATGGGATGTAACCAGGACACAACCCATCCCTGAGCCATTTTCTCAATCGTCACATTACGAGCCTGACCTGGCTTTGGACCGATTGGTGCTGAGGTAGTAGAAGGTTGGGTCGGCTCATCCAAAGTGTCAGTAGTGCCCGGTTTTGTGTTTTCTGTTTTCAAATTAATTGCGACTTAAATGACGAAATCAAATGAAATTTTAATGATTTGATTACCGGCCGGTTGTATAGGAATATAAGTGGAACCGTAGGCGTCTGTAGGGAACTGGCCGTTCACTGAGTCCCAGCCTTCAAATTAATAAATGAACGAGTTATTAATTGATAATGAGCTCGAACAATTTGAAAAACGGTTACTTTTAGTTCTGGCTCTGATTATGTCAGAGCCGGGTCCACGACCTAAAGAATTGGATGCAAACACTTGAAAATCGTATTCAGTGTCCGACTGTAAGTTATAAATAGTGAACGCAGAGGCCGTCTCTGGGGGTTGGACTCGCATTGTCTTCCATCCCGTCTCGTCCTCATCTGAAAATCGATAGCTTTTCCAACAAAACAAATGATTAGAAAACAAGTTTTAAAACATAAAAAAGGAGTGAAAAGTGTTTAATTGGTTACCGAATGCTGAAGAACTGTTGATGTCCTCCATCATAATTAGGCACCCAGGTGACAGTTGCGGCAAAGGCACTCGAATTGACTGATACATTAGTCGGTGCGTGTGGTGTCGTACCTAAAAGGAGTGGTTGTCATTATTTATGATATATTAATGGACAGTGAAGTAGTTAATGAAAAAATATTATCGCTTTTGAAGAAAAAAATATTCGTATTATCATTACTATCGACGAGAAGAGTGGTTGTGGTCACTAATGTGGCGATAATGTTCTCGAGCACACACTCGTATTTCCCATGGTCGTCCTTCTTGATTGATTTAATAGTCAAATTGCCGGAACGTATGAATGTCCGATCTTTGGGCAGTTTAGAGCCATCGGCCTATGAATGACAGGAAATAATCAAATTTGAAATATTGTCCAAACATTTGCTTTAATAGTCTATTGAAATGAAATGGAAAATAAATTATTTATTATCTTATTTAAAGTCAAGTCTTGACATTATTTATAACATTTTCGGCACTAATTTAGAAGTTTTTTGGCATTCATTGGAGAAAACTTTATTTGACGGAAATTAATGAAATGTTTGAGTTTAATGCAAGCCTTTTGATTGAATAGAGAATGAAAGGCTTTGCTCTTAGGATACAAATTATACGACGATTGGTTTTTTCCGAACCAATGATTATATATTGGGTTAACTGTTGAAACAGATTTTTAATTCAGTGCTGTTTTGTTAACAAATCTATTTTTATTGGTGACGACGACGACCGGCACAAACCGATAAGATGTATGGCCTTCCAGTTTCTTTTGAAATACCGAAACAAAGACTTCTGTTCTTTGCCTTTTAATGGGAAATCGATTTTTGGTGATAATCACCATTAATCTTATGAGAAGAGTATCACAAATTAAATTCTTCTCTTCTGTGAATTGAATTTAATTCAAATATCAATCGATTGGCAGACAATCGAAAAGAATTTCCGAAAAGACTTAATGAAGAATAAGAAACAATTGAATTGATTTTAACGAATGAATTGAAAAAAAGAGTTTTGAATTCAAACGAAACAAATGAAATAAAATCTCTTTTTAATGAATGTCTAAATATATGGTTTTGCGATCAATAGTCTTGTTTTTGGCCAAAACGAGCTCAGAATAACTATTAGTCTGTCTTTATGTACAAAATGTGATTAAAATATTGGAAACAGAACTGAAAGCTTCTATTTTTATGGAGAAAAGCGATGGAAATAAATGACATCGAAATGTAATATTTTGAGGAAACAGTGATTTTTGTCGGTAATAGTGATCGATAGGAAGATATGACCCAATTCTGGCGCAGCAAAAGAGCAAAACTGATTTGATTCGGTGCTAATCACCGCATTCGTTGCTCCAGTCATTTATCACCACTTTCTGGTACGGCTTTGGCGTTTGCTATACACAAAAGCTAACCGAACGCCACAATCCTCTTCATGAAGATTATCCGGTGATGAATGATATGCCTTCTGTCCGTGCCTTTAGATTTATGCCAATGAAGTTGTGCTCAAAACAAAGCCGCAAACATTTGAACAGAATCATTGAATAGCAAAGCAAATGCAGAGGACAGTCAGGGAAAGACTGGAAAAACTGGACGATTCGTCTATTTAATGATAATTAGGTTTTTGGAGAATAGGACAGAATAGACTTACTTTTCTCCAACTGATCATTGGCTTTGGGTTGCCGACTCCATCGCACGACATAATCACTTCATTGCCGACTGGTTTCTGGTAATATTCGGGCGGCTTTTGTGTGAATATCGGTGGCTCTGAAATGAAAAGAAAGAACAGAATATAAATATTATTCTGTGCAACAAAATCCAGAAATGAAATTTTCACTCGTTTTGATTGCGATGCTTAGAAAGAAAAGTATATGAATTCTTAAAGAAGCTGAAGAAACAGTAAATAAAAGGAAACATTTCTATTCTGTGCTCTTTATTATGTGTTGCCTATCATCGAAGCGAATCCAAAGGAAAATAAGTTATATCTATAAAAATGTTGATCTTTTACCGGATAGAAGGATAAGGAGAAGAAGAAGTCGGGAATGAAATGTGATGTTTGGAAAATGTGACTCAATATTATTGAGAGGAAGTCTCGCTCTGGGAGTTAAATGGAAGAGAAGTAATTTTTTGTTTGTTTTTGACTTCAATTTTTTCGACCCAATGATCACTCGATCCTCAAAAGACCGATATTTAGGATAGAATAGGAAGAAGTCATCGATTTTTCAATAAATAAATGGCTCTCCTTTTTGGGAGAGTTAACAAAATTATCGAATTCATTATCAGATGGTTGTCCTCAAAACAAATGTTTTTAACTCATTTTTTTAGAGGAAGGCCTCTGTCAAAGACTTCTTGCTATCGATTTCCTGAGTTTAGGGAAAATTAATTTAAATATTTTCTCTTTTATAGAATTTGACATTTTATTCATCATTTATCGGAAATTCCGTTTAATTCGTTTATAAAATGATTAATTTGGGGCCAAAAGAATTCAATTGCTTTTAAGGACCGGTCGATAAAAGGTTTCGTTAGCAATGGTTAAGAATGAACGGTAGGCCAGTTCTCAAATAGGATTACAAATTGATATTCATTTTTAGATGTAAACCAAAAAAGGAGAACAAAAAGCTCAGAACAAACAGAAAAAACTTTAAATAAACTTATGAAAGATATGCTCTCTTTTCAAACATAACATTATTTTAAATTTTTTTCGTCTCTTCTTCTTGTGATGAATGAAAAATGAAGAACATTAGAGAAGATAAACAAAATCATTGAAAATAAGAGAAGAAATTTAAATCAAACAGAAAAAGAAGAGAAGGTTTCGATTGAGGGATATTTGGAGCGGAAATATTCTTACCATTCATTCAAATCGTTTAAACGCAGAGAAAATTATTTTTGTTTTCAATTTTTCATAATATTTGTGCAAAATTTCAATTTTGAACAAACGCTTACTAAAAGACTTACCCCTAACGAGCACTTCCATCACAGATGAAGTACCAGCTGTTCCGTGAAGATTGTATGGTGTGCATCGATAACGGCCTTGGTGTTCGTGAGTTACACGTTCGAACAGTAGTGAACCGTTGGTCAGTGCTTTGACGCCCGAGTGTTCGCTTGGGTCGAATGGGCGCCGGTCTCTGGTCCACGTGACGAACTGGAACGGAGGGGCCGCTTGAATGAAACAGCGGACGACTCCCGTCAGACCGAATGGCAAGTATTGCATTGAAGGCGAATAAGTGACGCGCGCCGGGTCTGCACAGACATACCAAACATTAGTTGATTGATTATTTTAAATAAACTATTAAAATTTACATTCAATGGATAGATAGGCGCTGGCAGTGTCCGGTTCACCGATACCATTGTAGGCATCGCAAGTAAATTTGCCACTATCATCAGAAGAGGTCGGGTTAATCAGTAGTGTGCCATCTCTTTTAACGACAGTTCGTGTGGCCAACCAGGACAACTGGGATATCTCAATGCCCTTATGGAACCACCTGTAGGTGACGTTAGCCGGTAGTGCTTTAGCCTCGCAGGTCATCTCCACTTTGTCGCCCTCCAGTTTTGTTGTGTTTTTCGGTGGATTCGATATGACGGCCGGTCCGGCCACCACCACTTTGGTACTGGCTGTGACTGAGCCCTGTCTGTTCTTCGCCACACACATGTAGTCTCCGATATCACTTTCCCCCAGATTTTCAATAATTAGTTCCGTCGGCAATACTTTAACATTAGGACTGTTATCGATCGGCATATTATTCTGTGGGACAGCCATAAGTCAACTCAGACTCAATTGAATTTGTAAACAAACCTTCTGCCAGACCACAGAAGGGGTGGGCGTTCCGAACGCTTTACAATGAAGTTTTAATGTTTCGCCAACTCTGACATACGCCACTTCTGGTGGCTTCTCATTGAAATGTGGAGGTGCTGTCGATTATTTAACAAGATTAAAATGTTATTCAATTTGGTTTTAGGCTGAGCAAATATAGAAGAGTTGATGCATACCATGAACATCGAGTAAGACAAAGGTTCCGTTCTTCAGATTTTCATTCGGTTGGTTTAGAAAAAACACTTTGCACTCATACCATCCCTGATCTGTTTCGTGGACATTCGTTAGATTGAGCGATGCATCCTTGGAGTTGGCCAATGAAACCCGGCCCTCATAACCTTCGCCCAGGTGAGGCGGATACCCGTCATACCAGATATAAATGGGTAATTTGATGCCTAGTTTCTGCCAATGGATAACATATGGAACTTCTATTTTGTCGGGAAAATCGAAGGCACAGTTCATAATAACAGTGTCGCCCAAATTGGCCGAAATCTTCTGGTGTTCATCTGTCTGACCATAACCTGCAGAAACACAATTGATTGGTAATCATGTAAAAACATTTTAAAGGCTTTTTGTCATTCTGAGTTAAGAGCATGGTGATGTAATTATTAAATTTTTGTATATTATTGATACTAGATAAGATACACATATTATACAATATTATACAAGATAACATACTTATAATAGGATAGCAAAATAGTAAGATAGCAAGAATATCAAACTTAATAACCATAGATTTACACATTTAGTCTAGTCCAAATATACTCTAGTTTTTAAGACTTTAAAAGTTTACAGTTTGATTACAATTTTTCAAATCAAACTGAATTTAATCGGAAGCTAGATGAATACTTTTTTAATTCAGTATATTTTACAGTTAAGTTCAATTGGTTTTATCCTGTGCCCAATTGTACTTCTCCGAACTAATGCTATGCTCAATAGAC
>JAQIWP010000119.1:0-39293 GCA_034695525.1 Euzetes globulus
AAATTTCGGGGAAGTGAATTCGGGGAAATGATTTCGGGGAAGCAATTTTCGGGTAAGTGATTTTCGGGGAAGTGATTGCCTTCGATTATAACCAATATTAAGCTCAGAATCACAGACTTCAGTAGTATATTACACATGCATTCAACATATATTCAATATCAATAAAGATTGAACGGTCATTCACTATTTTGGGGGTACACCTGGGGGTTAATTGTTAGGAATTCTTTCCTGCACAGAAAAGAATAGCCACTTTGACAGTTTGCTTCGAAATGACTTGATAAATTATATAAAAACATATTAAACTTAATGCACTATTGTACTTGATAAACACTTCTAAATGAGTGTGGCTAGAGTTTGACCCCCCCCCCTGAATTTTGGTATATTTAAAAAGCCTACATTGAATCAAAACTATTTCGTTTAAGATTATCCTGCTACCTGATGTCAAAAAATGGGATCAAGTTTGAAGAATTAAAGTTTTTTGTGTTTTTGAAAAGGCCTTTCTATTTTATGTATATTAATATAAAAGGACACTTTAGATTGCTAGATTGAAACAGAGTTTGATTTCTGACACATTCTTTGAATAGAACATAAGCTTGTACAGTTGCTTTGTTTGTAAATTCATTCAGAATGTGTCATTAATTAATGGAGTTGTGTAATTCGATCTGGCATGAATCTTAATGATAGTACAAGAGCAAAACTAATTGAATTTGATTTTTTTTTGTTTCCTTGGAGATATTGGTTTTACCATTTCCTCGTTAAGTTTGTCACTTAATATTTGTGCCAAAATAAATAACCAGAATGTTTTTTTACGCTATTCAGCACTTTAACATACCAAGTGGAAGATTTTATGGATTTCTTACTCTAATTTTTGTTCAAATTCCGATAGAGTTTTACGTAAATATTGAGTCAAAAGTTGTTATCATCAAAAGAAATTGAAAATAAATTGAAAGCTAAGAGTATTTCCAAACATCTGTCGAGAGTTATATAATTCATATTTATTTGGCCAAAGAAAACGATTTTCTGTAATTTTTGTTTTAATGCTTTGACAGCTAAAAAATGTTTTTGATGGCTTAAACTTCACTAAATCACATGAAATCTAATTAATAATTAAAATTTATCGTAAGTTTCTTATAAAAAAATGATTGTTGACCTCAGAAAAATAGGTCAACTATTAAATAATACGATATTTTTTTACCGACGAAATCTTTTATAATAACCTTGTCTAAAAAAACCTTTCGCCAAATTACATTCGTAGCAATTCTTAATATTTGTAGGAAAAACATTTTGAAATATTTGAAGTTTATTTAAGAATCTAGCAAATGTTATTAATTTTTAAAAAATCAAAATTTTTCATTATTAAAAAAAATTACATTTTTTTTAATTACATGTTCCACTCATTCGTTGGTCTCTTTTAAGAATAACGAGCAATTTTTAGTTTTTGATTCATTGCAGTCTATTGTGTGAGCATCTAGGGAATTGCATGAATTTCAAATATAAAATAATCTTCAAAATTTTAATACACCAAGTTAAAGAATAGAGAAAATATTAGAAAAAATTTTTAGAAAACAAGGGTTTGCCTCAAACCTAATCCCCACTACATTTACATCTTTTACTTGACATAGACTTAAAATTGAATTTCTCCTCATAAATTTTGCATGGAAATTCCCCCATAGACTTAGCTTTAAATTTCCTTTCCATAGACTTAATATGGGATTTTCCCCATAGACTAAGCATAGGATTTGTCCCCATAGACTAAGCATAGGATTTGTCCCCATAGACTTAGCATAGGGCGGGCGGGTGGTCCAAACGACAAAACTATATACTACATACTTCGTAAATGTAGTGAAAAAATGGGCACTAAAGGCGTTTCCAGTCTATTTTGGCTTCTAAAATTCCGCCCCCTAAACGGATTTGGCCCCTAGCCGAAGGTTCATTTGGACACAGCCCCCTTAGGGCCATTGAGCGTGGTGACCTCTGATTTTATTAAATATCTACAATATATTTCGATATTAGTGTTCAAACGATTTAAATGAGACAAAGAGTTAATAAAAGTTGAATGAGAATTTTGAAATTTTGATATTTCAGAAAATTGATTCAAGAAATTGATATATTAATAGACGGTTTTCATAAAACGGCATCACATGATATAAAACTAATACCCATCATAAGTTTGAAGTTTTCCATAAGGAGCATATTTTCTGCTCGAATAAAGTCTGATCGACTATTAAGACGTGCAAAGTATGCAAATTTTCAAAGAATTGTTTTCCTTTCTTCGCCTAAAAATTAGTCATGAAGTTTAGTCTTAAATTCAAACTAGCAGAAAAACAGCTATTGATTTTTTGAACAAATAAATGTTGACCCGACCAATTATTATGATTTTTAAAATGAATTGAAGAATTAAGAAACAAGTTTAAACATTTCATGAGTGATATATTTGAATTGAATTCTTATTGCAAGAACAAAGAGAATTTGTGTCAAATTAAATGCAATAAATGGCAAACTTCTTGGCCATTAAAACTATAGAAAAAGACGAAAACTAAACAAATAATGATTGTGGCGAATGACACGACAGATGACATACAATTGTTTTTTTAATTCATTTTATTGATTACATGAAAACAATTCACATAAAAACATATTCTGGGTATAATTTATTTTCAGCTTAAAAATTGTTTTTGTATAAAATATAAAGAATGAATGAAATAAATCATCAGAATTTTGGGCTCAAAATTATGTTTTATATTAAGGGTAATAGATATCGAATTTGATAGTTCAGTCATTTAGCTGGATTATATCACATCTAATTTGATCTGAAATTTGCCTTTCAATATTAGGTTAGGGAAGGCCTTCTGCAATGGATGTGAAACTCATACAATGTATAATTGAAAGGAAAATCTGGACTTTATATTAACTTATTAACAGAAAAACAGGAAATGGTTTCTCTCAAAAAAGAATAGAAATAAATAAGTTTATTATGTGGAGCGTCCAGACATTCAATTGGATGAGAATAGGTATGGAATAGGAATGGAGTATTTTATTTGTATGGATTTGTGCATATGATTCCATATTAACTCAATTGGAGACGATTTTCATGTAATAATAAATGTGTTTATGGAATACATTGAGAGCCAAACAAATGGCGAAACTATTATTAATGATAAGACAGTCGCCAACACAATGACTGATTCGGACCAAAACTAACTGATTAAGTGTCGACATTAATACTGCTCCTATCGCTCAGAATCATTGAAATAATCAACACTTTTCGCATCAAAGCATTTGTTGTTAGGAAGGCTATGATATCCGTATATATAAAAAGCTATTTTCCTTAGGACTGAAACACAGCAAAAACGGCAATAAAGAGCTGCGATTCAAACGATATGGCGATTCTCTTAAATGTTTTATATTATATGAGAAACTGTTTGCCATATATTCCTAAATAATGCAATAATGGGGGCCACAGTCAGCCTCTTTGTTGCTCTTGTTTTGCCACTCAATACATGTCATCAACACTGAGATGTCCTCAAAGCAAACACTATTTCTACATTAATCTAGATATTATTTGTATTATAAAAATATTAAGATTCAGCTTGAACGTTGCCAGGATCCAAAAGGCTTCTGCTGAGTGTATTATAATTTTTAATCAGATTAAATGAGTTAAGAATTCTAAGCTTTTTCAACAGACTAACCAATTATATGAAAAACAAAAGTAAACATTCAGTTTAGTGGATCCCTGTTCACTAATTCTTCATTTTCCCAACTTCTCAAAACAGAATAACATTAAAGGCTAAAGACTAACTTTCTCCAAATGATCGTGGTCTTCATAATTTTCTCATAGAATGAACATTTTTAATGATAATTTTAATGATCGCGATTAAACTCAGATAATTAATTGCAATATTTAAACAAAGAGCATTTTAAATAATTGAACAATCCTATTAATAGCGCTAGTAATAGGTTATTAATAATTTTAGTAATTTAATCAACAATAACAGGTAATTTGTGTTAGAGCTTAATTGAATTGCAATCGATCAAAAATTGTATATAAAATTACTATTTTTAGTCTCCCATTAATTTTGTTTTCAACATTTTAAAAGCAGATTATTTTTCTTAGAATTGATTCGGAACTTTAGTTTTCAAAAAAAAGGTGAACTTGATGATAATTCTGTGAAATTACAGTTATATTAAGATTGATTAGTTTTTTGGCCAATAGTGTGGAAACATTAAAAGGTTATGCTATGAATTTGGATTTCGTTTATTGCATAACACTTTTGTCTGAATGGTGTGAACAATACAGAGCACAGCCTTTAATCTTATTCTATTCTCAGCCATAGAATTGCAAATTTATGTTTCAAAGGATGTAAATATACGACAATTTCAACACTAATCATGTATTTAGACTTAAGTGTTGGACACAAAAAGTGCTTATAATTGGCAATAATCGGTAACTGCCATAAACTTCACCCGTATTTTCAATTTTATTGCAACTATTTTACACACAAAATGCATTTTATTTATTATTTGACTAATGTTTTGATTAAACTATCAAAATTTAAAAAATAAATTTTACGAATAATATTTTGAAATTCTTCTAAGGACACATTTAATAAATCATTGACCTGGCTGATGTAAAATACCAGATGCACTATTTAAACTAGATTATCTTTTATGGATTTAGCTAAACCCTAAATCCAATTTATACATGTTTATCAGAAGAACATAAATCAGACTAAAATCTATTGGCAATCAAGTTCATTCGTCTTCTTAACCATTACTATCTTTCATGTAAGTGCCATGAACATAATCAGTACACTTCTAGAATTTAAGCTATCAACAATTGAGCACTTATTCTGATGACAATCATTATTCAATGTATTCTGGGTTTGTCTCAAATAAATTTAGTTCTGTTTTGATTGCTTACAAATTCAAACCTAAATTTCAATTCCAGTCAAGTCTTTATAAACCAATTCAATGGCAAAAACTGTTAAATAAATTGAATTCTTAAGTCGTTTTCAATGATTACCATTAAGTCTACGAAAACAAAACAAAACAAAACAATGACATTCAGTTTAATTCCAATCTATTTAAGTCTTATTAATCTTAATGAATATTGAGATTCGTCTTTAAATTGGTCAGAGGCTTATTGTCATGCCAGGGGTCCAGGGGTAGTCCACTTTTTTGTGTCAACCATTCTTAACTCTTTCAAAATACTTTTCATATTGACACCATTTTCGGCTGAATTACTTTAAGTTTAATTTTGCCTAGTTGAAGCCATTTTTTTCAAATAATAATTCTAAAAAATGACGGAAATTAACATTAGTGCAACTTACATTTTTAGTAGGGTCAATTTTTAATATTTCAAAGTCAAAGGATTAAATCAAACTTTTAGAAATCTAGGAGGTTTTGAGTAACTTCTTGATCACCATCTCTGCTTTAAATGTTCTTACAAAGAACAAAGAAAAGAAGAGATTTCACTTGACGGCTTAATTCTCAGCTAATTTACCATGATTAAGAAGTCATAAATGAGCTTCAATTCTATTCTTCAAGATGATTTGTTGAAAAGAAAAATGTTCTTTCAGACGGAAAATCCAGATTGAAATTCACATCATATGATAGGAGCAGAAAATCAATTGAAAATCTCTTTCTTTCTCATTGAAACCAAACTATTTTCACTCTTATTCTGAGTCTTTTCATGGAATAAAATGTCGATAATATCGCCTTCACTTTCTTCACAACATTTCCATATATTTCAAAGTTTGGTATTCTTTTGAGAGGCGCTTATTGTGCATTCATTTCGATGATCGGCACAACACTTTTATGCCATAATTTATTGAGTCAATCCATTCTGTGCCAATAATCCATCTCATTCTTCATCTCTCTCACTTTTATAATCTAATTCTACGTGTTTTTCAATATAGTTGTGAAGAAATGCATTATTCAAAAAGACTTTTAACACAAATATTTTATTCTGACTGTTATTCTTATAAAATTTAAAAGAGAAGGAAAAAAATTCTATAAAAATAGTAATAAAAAACTACAGAATATATGGAAATGTTATGTGAAGTGAAAACTAATTAACAGTTAAATGAATTTCAGTCTCTTTTTCTCTTATTGTTATTTATTTTCTTTGCAATTCAAAAAATGTTTTTCTCTAATATAACACATGTTTGCATCAATAAAGCAGAGAAAGAAAAGTTTTTTAATGATTACTTTGTCAGATTTTATACTAAAATATTATTATTTTCTCTGTTGTGATATGACTGGAAAATTGCTGTGAAAATATCAAAATTATAACTCTTTTCAATCATAATATCGTTTTTAAAACACATACAAAAGATTGTATTTTTATATTTTGGGTTAAACTCATAAAAAAGTAATTTTTTGGCACAAATTTTGGTCTGTAGTTTAGAAGTATTTTCGTTGTTAAATAAATCATGAGATAAGACATCAAAACTTGAAGTGTCACTGATATTAATCACCAAAACCAATAAATAGAAAGCAATTTTTCTATAAAAGGTTTATCGAGAAAAAAATTATCATCGATTGGACTCTATTTAATTTTCAGTCTAGAAATAAAGTTCAAAGCCCCTAGGGTAGTTTCTCTTCAACATAGTCTGGATCTTTTTGTATTGACTGATGAGTGAATTTATTGAACAAAACCTTATCTATTGATCTGACAAATAATCGATTATTATTTTACTGATATTTTCAAACAAAAAGCTATAAATAAAAGCAATTCGTCAAAAGAGTCAGAAGTTTCAAGAGATTGAACCAAAAATGTTGACAAAAAGGCAAAGAATCCGATTTCACATCAAGTATTGATTAATTAGATAACTAAACAAAGAAGTTTTGAAAACAGCGTTGCATTTACTATATTTAAGCATTCATTTAATTGAGTCGTTAATAAATCAACTGTAAGTGTATTCATGTATTCATTGATGTCTTACAGGCCGAGCAAAGTATGACTTAATAAATTTGATAAGTTGTACACAACTGTATGCTCTACGGCTGTGTCTTACGTGTGAAGAACTCGTTATAATACACCGAAACACAACTTAACATTAATTGCAGGAATAAATCATACCAATTAATTAATTCAAATTTAGTTTCCAATTAATTATTTGTTGAAATAATCAGGGCTCAATTTTAATGGCTATTATTTTATCGATTAATGAATTTGTTATTAGTTTTGTAAAAATCCTTTCTTTTTGGGATTATTTATGAATTATTTTGTTTGACATAAAATCAATATTCGGTATAAATGAATAGATTAAGCGTTTGTTCCACTTTTTAGAGTTTAGTCCCGAAAATGATAATCAGTTGGTATTATTTGCGGTCATTTGCAACAAAAGTATGGTTTTGTCGCTGATTTGCGACTTTTTTGAAATGAAAGGAATTTTTGTGTCATTTAATCGCTTCGATTAATTGCAAAGTTGTATAGAATGGCAAAAATGAGACCAAAAACACTAGTATTAGTGCTTAAAAATAAGTGATACGCAAAGGAAAGGCAGGACTGTATTGGATGAGTCAGTGCATTGAAAAGATCTAATTTGTCAAATGTTTGCTCAAATGACTGGTCTTTTGGATGGAATACATGATAATTCTTTTAGATGTGTATCCAATCAATCGATAGACTCACCGAACGCTATCCTCCACTCGCCGTTACGATAGATCCAGTTGTGATGTCTCACTGTCTTTCGCGATGACTCTGCACTGCCATACCTTCTGAGTGACCCTCTGAAAGAGCCTCTGACCCCACGACGAACACTCATTTTGTTCATTTGGAAGTGTTATGTGTGACCACTATTGGGTCGCAACCACTGATTCAGTTGAAGACTAAATTTACTTTTATTAACAAAAACAGAGATTCAATGGAAAGATGCAATAATTGTGTCAATTATTTGAATGTCACAACAGAACGAAATAAGTGAAGCAATGCTTTGATTAAAACAGCTCTCAATACAAGAGTAATCCTCTAATCCTTTAGACAAAAATAGGCAAAACTTTTTGCATTACTTTATGTATTGATTGGCAAAAATGAGTTCAATTTGATGGATAAGTCGTTTGGATCGCCGAACAGATGGAGATATATATTAGTGTTAAGCACTGGAGTACAGCATCAAAGACGAGCACAGAGTCGTGAGAAACGCGAATAATTGAAATCCATGCGATTCTGAGCCATCAGATGAACAGATGAAAGACAGAGCTATGATGTGATGTTGGAGCCAATAGAGTGGGCATCGCTTTACTGTTGATCGCAATACACACGTATTGAATGCTATGCTTATGTCTATCGTCAGTCACATCGCTTATGAATGACTCGCTATTCTTTACTTTATTCCAACGCTGACTGTAGTGACTGTAATGACAGCACACGCGATATCATTCAATGTATTCAATACTTGCAGGAACTCAAAGAACGGCTGTGTGGCTGTCTGTGCTTTTCTGTGCTGTGCTTTGCCAGTCAGAGCACATTCTCTGATCATAAGCAGACTCACGGCTTCGCTCACCACCGATAGAGTTATGCAGTCGTCAACACTCAGAACAGTGAGAGCACTGATGGAGAGCATGGATGATAGTGCTATGTGTGCTCTACTAATGCAATGTTGTGCCACTACATACACTCCAATACATAGACCCCAGTCCAGTCTAATGCCTTCATTTTAGCCCTGCTAAAGCTCTGTCAGAATTTATATTAAATTAGAGGACAATCACATACTTTTGCAGTGATATTCTCAATGCAATCTGCCCTCGACACAGTGGACATGTTAGGGGCAGTTAAACTTATTCCCTTATATCGAAATTCCCTTATATCCATGTTCCTTATCTCGAGGGTAGATTGTAACAGAATATTTCACCTAGAAACTTCCAATGTTTGTATATATGGAAATGTTGTGTGAATATATATATTTTAAAAACTTTAACAAACCATATATTTGCCAAGACCTATTCACATCCTATTAATTCTTGTTTGAAAACTTGTCATAAGAATATTATCATCGAATTATCAATAAAAGTCAATTCATAAATTAATGTTTATTATTTATTAGATTATCTAGGTTTCAAAATTAATGATCACTCGACACAAAATTTTATTATGACTACAATTTTAATAGATTTTATTTATTTTAATAAGTCATTCAAAGTTTGTAATAAATTTATTTGCAATATTTTTGCCCAACAAAAATTAATTCAATACAAAAATTTACTTTGAACAAATAATCGAATTGAGTAATTTTTAATCAAGTTGGTATAATTAAATCGCATGAATTGAAGTAAAAACAGATATAAAAGATTTCCAATTACACAGTTATGATATACAGTAGTTTATTGTCTGCATGTTTTTTAAAACAAATTATTGACATTCAATAGAGAAGCCACAGATAAATGATTACTATTTGATACGAGTGATACTCCCTATTACTCCCAACCACTCACTACTATTCCTGACTACTCCTTAAATCTATCGAAAAATATTATCATTTCTGTGAAGAGTTCCATAATTTCTGTTAAATTATTAGAAACAGTACATAAAAATAATATCCAGAAAAAATAAATATTTATAAATGTTTATTAATAAATTGTAATGAATTGCCAAGCATATTTTCTCAAATAATCTGTGAAGGTTATATAACAATAATATGTTCCAAGAATAACTTTCACTGATCTCAAGTTAACAAAAAGTTCTGGGAATTTGTAAAAATTCTTTGAATTAAAGTCGTATTTATAATTCATGGACTGTGAACACGATTCCGAACCTTTTGTAAATCAATTATTTAACAAGTTAGGACCATGAATTTTTTTACTTAGTTCTTTGAAGTGTGAGTTAACAACATTCTTCTTAGAAACAGTAGTAAAAATAGATATATGCAAGATCACATATAATTTCAGACATTCGTTAGATCCTCAATAATTATTTTTAACTCAATTCAAATAACTTCTACTAATTTCTAGTAAGCAATTATAAACTTGCAATTCTTTAGAATTGAATTTTCTTCATACTTAATGTGATTTTAAATTTAGAGTTTGGCCAAAAGGACTAATCATTTTCTACCAGTTTATAAGCGTTACGGAAATGAATGGAAATTTTCAATTACATTGCAGTCAAATGAAATTGAATTTGAATGAAAATATTTTGTTTGTAATAATATAGCTTTCATTTATTCAATAATGAAATGCATTCTACAATCTTATGTATTATAAAATGAAAGAGATTTCACTCAAAGCCAATAATATTTTCTGATTTCCAGTTCTTTTCAGAAAATTTCTTTAATTTTCTCAAACGGTTTGATCGCTAGGAATGAGCCAACAATTTATGCATTAAAGGTCTTATTTTCAAGCCTTCCATTCGTATTCAACATAAATTCACTTTCATTTAAATACGACTAAATTGAAGAGTAAGAAAAAAAGAAAGGAAAGAGAGAGAGAGAGAGAGAGAGGGAGAGAACATTGAGTTACCGCTTGTTTTCGGTTCAATTACTGGTAGAGATAGTTAGAAAACAATGAGAATTGTTTTCAGAGGCTTTTCTAACGAATTGTCTTATGTATATCGTGTGATATGGATATACTTCTTAAGCAAAAAGTAGTGATAAATAAAATATATTGTCATACAATCCGACAATAAAATTGATTTTCAGCCCTTTTCTTGTTCTTAATTCTGTTACAAACAGAGCTGACACAACATTTGGCCAAAACTCGCAAATTCACAGATTTATACAAATCTCAATATGTCTTCTCATATATTTATTTTGATTCATTCCAAATACAACACCGATTCCACGCCAACGACGTTTCAAAATTAATCTCAGCTTAATATCAGAATAATGTGAGAAAAGTAGTACAGTTGAGGACAAAGGTATGCCATCCATTTCCTTAGTTTTATAAGTTCAAATCTTTCGAAAAACTAATTTTAGATCGACATTTAGCTATAGATTCTATTTTTACAAACTTATCAATCTAATATCTTTAAAATTGCAGGCAGTCATTAAAAATTCAATTCTACAAATATCAAAATTTGTTTAGAATATTCTGATTCCGTTGGTTAATAATTTAAAAAGTTGAAACGAATTAATTTACTCTGATTAATTTAATTTTACGAAAATTTTCATGTTGAGTTTAATCAACTAAATTGTATTTGTAAAGTAAAACCACGTTATATTTCAATTTAACTTGTTCTCTAGCCATAATTTCTACTATAATATTTATTAAAATATTTTTTATAGAGATTAATAATGGGATTAGATTATTATAATAATGGGAATAATGCAGATATATTTAGTTTCTTAAACTTAAAATGACAATTTTGAAAAATATAAATTAATTAGACAAAATTAATCATTACTGACATTTTTACTAACAAATTATTATGCAATTAATTCATAATTATATATTGCTTTTTATAAGGGATCACCAATGGGGGCAATGTATTTGACTCTCCCCTCTTGCTGTCAAAATGAAACCAAAGCGAGGCGGCAAATATTTGGTAAAATTTAGGAAATGTTGATAAAAAATTTGGGAAGTTTTGGTAATGGCGTCTAAAATTCAAACATTTTTGCAAAAGAAATATAATAATCTTATTTTAGAAGAAAATGGCCGCTAAAAGCTATTTGGCGCCCGAAAAATGGCTTTATCTTAGAGGACAAAATATTTAGATTTGGCTTGCTAGCCCAAAGTTTATTTAACCCACCCATGGCCCCATAGGATCTTCCAATTCTTGGGATTCTACGGACCTTGCACACCTTTGTTTTTATGCAAAATTGTTTCATTAGAATATATCCTCGAACTCCATGGATAGAATGAATTTGTAGATGGTAAATACTTTCTAATGTTACAAAATATTAAAAAGAGCTTTCAAAAGTCAATTTATCCAGATAATCCATAAAGGTTAGTTGACCAGAAATTGTTGGTATGGTAGGCAAGTTTGGGTAACTACTCTTATTTTCTTAAATATCAAATGCAAGGTGAATAATTCTACTGTACAACTGGCAAATTCTTTAATTAAGTTAATTTTTAAAATATCAAAGAACAGACTTGAGCTCTAAACTTGTGTCACGCACTGCATAATTCAGCATATTCTGTTTATGTGCTCCACTGCATCGCATATTCAACATATTACTTTCTAAAAAGATAGCCAAGGACTTTTGTATAATAGGTTTTGAGGATGCAAAATAGAAAATTAGAGCTTAAAATGGTTTATTTCACGAAAAGTTGACAATATTTTTCCAAAATTATATAATAGAGAAGTCTAAGGGAAGACAAATTGCTTCCAATCACTCATTCGTCTGAAAGTTTTCCCTTTTTATTTAATTTTAATTTAAGGAAAATAAATATTCGACAGTTTTTTAAGCAGTTTTCAGAGTTTTGATTAAATAAAATAAACAATTTCTGACTCTTTGGGAAAGTGAGTCAAACTGAGTGTTTATTTTGTCAAACATTCAGTTCATAGTTATTGATAAAGATTTTGACTCTTCTAACGAATCTTCAGATCAAATGACAGTCATTCACATAATAGCCAATCATTTCTGCGAATATATTCTCTCTTCAGATAAACTCTGAAAAAGTCTGAAACGAAATGTGTTCTGAAAGTTACATAAATTTTCAATTCTCAACAGTTTCTACAAAATTGAATTTTCCATTTAAGTTGATTTAGCAAAAGATTTCCAACTCTTTAAGGAAATGTTTTCCGCTTTTTTGGTAGGAAATGTGACAAATTATGTGACAAATAAAGTTATTTTCACATTTTTGGCCCAAAATGTCCTAATCTCTAATTATTTTCGAGCATTTGGTTCGAAGTTTAATCACAAGAAATGGGAATGAAGGATAACCCGAATTAAAGGATAGCCATTAGATGATGAAATACACTATCATTAGATTCATTGAGGTTTTTACTGCTTCCTAGGGATAGGTTGGGCGGCAAATCATCTGCTCCTAACTCTTTTCCACAAATATTTTCCATTTATTTTCACAGCACTTATTTTCTCACACAAATAAAAGACACACTCGATACTCGATACAAGGCTGGCCCTCATCATATTTCTGATAAAACATTACATTATGTATTCAGTATTCTCTCTCTCTCTCTCTCTCGCTCTCTCCCCCTCCCCTCTCCTCTCTCTCCCTCCTCTCTCTCCCCCTCTCCTCTCCCTCTCTCTCTCCCTCCTCTCTCTCCGCTTTATTCTTTTGAAAGCCTTTAGGGAACGATTTGCTCATATCTGAGGCCAAAACTGTCTTTTGAAAAATCATTGCCAAAGATTTCTACAGATCTATGCATTTGTTTCTGTTGTCTCTCGACTTCATTGCACTTCAATTCTATTTGATTTAATATTTTATTCTATAAAATAGTTATATTTTCTATGACTTTAGACATCATTACAACACAAAAGCAAAAGAATTTTTCTGAAGCATTCATGAAATGGAAATATTGAATTATTCTCGACTCTTATTCTTCTTCATAATGATGTTTCATATAAAACTTGTAATCTTTTTTGCTATCCCTGTCCCGTGCGTGTGCTCTTTGCTGTCAAGCACATTCCCTTCCCTCATAGAATATAATTTTCAATTCTTTGAAATTTTACTCTCCTTTTCATTAAAACTAATCTGAATTGAATCCAAAATCATTTGGCGATCGAAACATTAATGATTTTAATAATTCAAACACTTTTGGATGTATTTTAGTAATTTTAATCATGAGTTTTAGGTGAATAAGACGCAAGAAATTTGAAGAATTTAAGTGAAACTCATTTAATATTGTGTTTAGCTTTCAGTCAATTAATTTATTGGGCGAACAGGGAATTTATTACTAGAATTGATCCATACATGTATTGTTATATTGCGTGCTGAGAGACATATGCTAATTACTAACTCCCTCTCCATACCTTTGTCTGATGGGTCGGTCATTATGACATCAGTTACCATCTGTTTGGTTCACATTTAGAGCACAGCATATTCTCCATTCCAATGAACTTGAACGAATGGAGTTTTTGAAGACATATAAAGTTTATACAATTTTTTGGTATAAAATCGACTCTCAATTAATTTTCAGTTGAGTTGTCGCAGATTAGACTCATTTAAGCTGATGGAGAGCGCCGGTAATTAGTAGCAATTGTGGAACGTCTTCATCATATAAGCCATTAGTTTGTGTTTGATATGACGATCGCGTTATTTATTCGGGTCTCGTTTGCCATCAAAAAGGGCACAAATGGATATTTTGATATTTTCTCTCTGCTATTATATTCTCGGCTCTGTTCTATTTTATTTTGAATTGCCTCTAGGCCAACTTCACTGCTGATACTTTGCCTGCACAATAAATGCTACTTTGGTTGAGAGGCAGCCCAGCGCTCACTAGTCTTTGCAAACCGCTATGTTTTGATTAATGATAGTTTGTTATGAGATTTGTTTTGCAAAAATTCTCTTTTTCTCCAAAACTTTATTCACTGATCTCTTCTTACCGTTCAATATATGCCAATATCCAAAGCACTGGTTATATTAGTCGTGTGCTCTTTATTTTATATTCACTATTTTTCATTTTGTAGGACTCAGTTTTTCGCTAACAGGAAATAATGTCTAAACCGTTAGCCCTTAATGTCGGACAGCTTTGGCTTCATTTCCAATATATTCAATGATTTTCACTGACTTTTGATTTAGTCCACTGCAGTCGGCGCCCAATATTACTCAATACTTATATTTCACACCCAATCCCAAAGTCATTAAACTGTTTTTCAATTTCGTTTGGACTAACTTTAGTCTTAGAACGAAGGCTTCATATTTTTTTTATTTAGTTCTGTAATTTATACCTCAGCATGGTGATTTTCGATCTTTTCTATATTAGTTCCGTCTGAAAGCCCCTGTGCATCATTGTTTCGAATGCATTCTCCTGACATTTTGGAAGTACCTGGCATTAATATCCATTGAAATTTATATTAAAATGATTGAAATTTGTATTTATTTAAGTGCAAATAGATTCTGATAGACGTTAATAATATATTGTCGTGACTTCAGAATATATCAAAAGTAATGTTATTCTTGAAGTCAGGTCTCGACTAAACTCTTTGGGAAATATGATTACACATTAACTAATCGGCTAATAGTAATGATGCCTCAAAGTAATAGTCTTTTTTCTAATGGTTTTTCTTTTTAATGTTTGTTGAACTAAATTATATGCTTTTATATATATACTTAATTTAATGATCAACTCTATGGTGTGTTTCATAATTTTTTCCATTTTCTCTACACTCGAAAAATTTTATGAATCAGTAAATGATATGAAAATTTTTCAGCGATACTCGTATTAATACAAACTCTTTGATCAAATTTTTTTTATTAAAATTTTTTTCACTTATAAGAGTCATAACTTGTAATCCAATAATTCTCTGCCGTTTCCTTTCAATCGTTTTACTGACAAAATTGAAAATATTTTCTAATACTCTCTGGCAATCAATCAAACTTAAATTATTAACTAGGAATCAGATATTTTACATTCTAGCAAATAATAATAATAATTGGATTAATAATAGAATTGATAATAATATGCTGGAATGAATAATAATTCAAAAAAATTGATATTTTCTATAAAATATTAGTGAACTTCAAATCTATTATGTTATTAATTAATGAATATTTTATTAACGATAGTTTTATAGAGAAATTGTATTCATCTCTTATTTAAAAGAATTTAAATAATATATTTGTGTTTGAGTTCATACTACAAGTAATCACTTCTTTAGAAGTCATATAAATATTTAATAATTTGTTATTTTCTGTTCAATTAGTTATTCTTGAATTTCGTTGCATTTATTATATCATTAGCTCAAAGAGTGTTAACTACTGTTACACTTATTGTAGTTCACAATAATCTCTCTCTCCCTGTCTACCAGTGCTTTATTAGTATCGGCTTTTATTAAAGTGAAAACATAGAGTCTTGGTTCTAATTTCCTGCAAACGAAGGGCAGGTGGCTTTACGATACATGGGGCTGAGTCGGGGGCGGCGCAGGTGATGTCGTTAACTCAATTTGTGAGTTATGTTCCGATGTCGGCTCCAAATATTCTACTCTGGAAGTACTCAGTGTTCAAAAATGATGAATGAGTGGACTCGGCTTTCAGTGTTCAGTAATTTTGAAATAAAATAAAAATGTTGTCGAGTTTTATGTGTTCTGTGATCACACTTTGCAAACACTATTATGTTTGCCATAGAGTGCTGCCATAGAGCACAGCCTCTCATAGTCTGACACAATAATAGATAGCTGTATTTTGTCTGCTCAGTCAGTATTTCTAGTTTGCATTTGCCTGAAGTTCATTACCAAATGATTTTAAACTGAATTGCAGTCAAGTCTGCACTCGTCTCCACTTTCATCACTACTGTTTGTTCCCTCATTTTTGGCACTTTATTCACTCGATTTATAGTGTATCTGATGAACACATTTACACACAACACATATAGTGGAGCGACTGGTGACCAGTGAACCGGAATTGCGATTAGTATTGAGAGAGAAAGCCTTTGGAAGGGGAGAATATTTTCAATTATATATAAAAGGGATAAACATTTATATAAGTTATCGTCTGCCAGTCTATCTAATGCCAAACACACAGATATCCTGTGCTGTTCATCACTTTGCCGGTGCACTACTGTCTGGCGAAACAAAATGATGCATAAAATATATTTGAGGCTAAAATCGACTTCAAATCGATCGGGAATTCAAAACCCTAACCAATGAATGTCTGTTTCAAAAGTTTTCACTTCAAATGTTTGTTATGTTTTGTGATTAACAAACATTAGAACAAAAAAGTATTCTTTTTTAGATAAAACAAAGTTTTTTGTGTTGAGTAAAACTCCTGCGGATGAAGAGCAGCACAGCATAGAATGCGAACGAATATGTCGGTAGAGTAGGTCGTGCTGTGAATGACTTGTCATTTATTTTCTGGTTTTTGCGGTCGAGTCTAACTTCCGCTCACTTGAACACAGTTTTTAATAATTCTTACTTAAGAGTAATGTCGTGTGAAAAGTGTTTAGAATATGATTGCCCTCAGAATCCAATCCATAAATGAATTGACAGGAAATTAAAACTGAAGTGAAACCACCCTTTTCTTCATTTTCCTCAAATTTGTTGATTATTCTGCAAAACCCATTATTATTCAATAGGTTTGCCCAAAGAAGGTCCGTCTATTACAGGCATAAAATCACAACAGTATGGTACCGGAGATTTAGGTACTGACACATTTCAAATCGATTACTAACGCAATTAATTATGATCCTCTCCAATATAATTAGTGAATGTCACGTGTCGCACCGGACCATCAAAGGTAATCAAAGCACCGGCCTATTCAACAATCAATGCTTTTTCTATTAAGTAATCCATACTATTCTTTGTGTCATCTATTCTATCATTAAATTGAATCAAATGTGAGAAAAATTCAAATCGACTATAGATTGAAAAAGAAGTTAATGCGAATCAAAATTGGTGTAAATCACGAAACACTTCTATAATTAGATTTTAAACAATTATTTCATATTATTCTCACGAAAAGCTTTGTTTTATGGATTGCTTAACAGAAGAGGAAAAAATAAATTGATCCCAAATTTTGAATTTGATTTTGAATGACTTTTGTTGCACTTAAGCCGCAGTCAACCCTCTCCTGGACAATAAATGGCGGACCTGCAGACGAGTCATACTTGCGTAATATTCCGGTTCCCAAACGAAGAGATGGTCTGCAAGAGTCTGCACTACAATTACAGTTCAATGCGGACAGACATCAATTCATTGAGGGAATAATAAAGCTCCGGTGCACAAGTGTCATATCACAGGCATATTCCATGAGCAGTGAAGAAATTATAGTATCGGATCACTCAAAAGCATCGCACACTCACTCAGGTATACAATGACTAATAGATTTTTGCTTCAATTTCTTTCATTTTTGATTATTTAACCAAAAAGTAATTTTCTGTTCTCTTATATCGCAGTTCATGAGAGTGAAGGGCCTGTCATTAGCGGAGGGCGTCCCACCTATAATGTCGGTGATCTCATCAATCTAACTTGCACATCAGCCAAATCCTATCCGGCTCCAGAACTCAAGTTTTACATTAATGACAAAGAGGTAATCAAAACAATGAATCACTTCTTTGTTTAACAGTCATTATGAATGAATATATGCCTTATTTTAGTGTTTGTTTTGCTTTCTCTTCATTTTCCGTTATTATGTCTCCTATTATGCAAATTAGTCTCGCATTCAAATCGCAATTTTTATTCTAAAACATAATGTTATTCAATGTTTCGATTTTCGTTTGACTCTTAGGCCAGACCCGAATATTTAAGGGAATATCCAAAAGTGCATTTAGGAGACGGAACAGAAGTCTCTTCTTTAGGGCTTATATTAAGAGTAAATCCGACACATTTTGGAGGCTCTTCCACTTCGAAACGAAGAACACACTTCGCCGGTAAAGATAATCAACAGATTAGACTCAAATGTACGGCAACTCTTCAGAAAGTGATCGACACTTCCAGTAGAGAGACTATAATAGGAAGCAGTCAACAGAGCTCTGGATTACACATCGCCGAAAATAATGCCGGTATTGCGCCCGGTGCTCATCCTGTGCCCGGTTCTCTTCGACTAATATCTCTAATTCTGATTCTTATTTTGACTTTCCTTTTGAATTGACTGAATATTGACTTTATTTTCCCAATTCTTTGACTATTTGTTGAATTTTTCAAATTCTTATCTGAAAAACAAAATAAGATAACTATTTTTATAAGAAAGGTTAAAATTGAGAATGATATGAACAAGCTCACTTTTAGATTCACTTATTTTCATTTTTCACTAAAACTTTTATTAATCTTTTAATTTTTCTTTTACTTCAGTGAATATAAACAGCGGACAGACATTATTGTCGACGCAAATAATTCTTTTGTTGATATGTTTTTATACAACTGTTTGGTATTCGAAAACATAGACTGAAGACAACAACAAAATAGAGAAAATAACAAATAAATGGAAAAATAATTTGATTATAAAATTGTATGAAAATTGACTGCATATCAAATGTGCGGAACTACTGTATTATTAGAATCGCAAAACATATGAAAATCAGTCATCATTTCAAATTGCAAAACTAAGTGCAAAGACTTGAGTGAATCTAAAATAATTGTCATTTTTTAATTGGTTTCGACCAACAAAATCAAAAGAAGGACGAAAACTGTTTAAACATAAAACTTGATAAAACTTTTTGTTCATTTGTCTGATACCTGTGTTTCCTATGGATATGCTGGAAGTGAATACAGGAATTGGTGGCTTTAATCGCTGCAAACTGTGATTTATGTCAAGAAAAGTGTCGTTCAAATAGAAAGTGGAGGCAAAAAGTGTAATATCATTGCATTAGAGGAACAGAACAGTGGCTCAGATCCACAACAAATGATAAATTCGGTTCTAGTCTTGAAATGAATCAACAAAACAGAGGAGAAAATAAACCAAATAAACAGAAAGACTCAGAATAAGCAAAGAGAAAAATAGACAGAATAAAAATGTGTGAAATGTGTGCACAAAAAAAGTGTTGTGGATATGTGTGTTTGTGGAAGAGTGGAAGGAACCGCTTGTCTGCAAAAAACTGCAATAACAATCATCAACACTAAAGTCATTCCAAGTGATTGTTTTCTTCTTCTTTTTATTTCTTTTACTCTTTCTTTTTGTACAGAAAAACAAAAAACACAAAAACGTTATCCAAATATCATAAGAAATACCATTTGGAGAGGAAAGTGAGATAATAATAATTTTCTTCTCATTTCTGGACAGAATTTTCTCATTAAACACATCTTTACTTAAGTTTTCATTTACTATTTTCTCTGTTTGGCGAAAACGCTTTCATTTCTATTAAATTATTTTTTGTTCTCATAATTCTGTTATAAATGTCTTTAATAATTATATTTTATTATTAATTAATGATTCACTTGAAAATCGAGTTTTGTTTTGAGCTTTAATTTATTTATTTAATTAATACAATATTTATGTATAAATCGATTGCGATCTTCACTTCTGACAAAACTTTTAATCAAATAATATATAAATTTTCTGAAAATAATTACTCTCTCTTTGTATATTAAAAGTTGAAAATATATTAAAACATTTTATTCTTTTCTCAAAAGCAACTTTGTTCTCTTTCAAGCCCTTACAGCTCAATTGTCCTGGTATTTAATTATACCTTAAAATCAATGTCTGTAGAAGTCGTTTAAATGTCAGAAAAGAATTTTTATGTTTTGCTATGAATTCTACACAAAAGAAAAACGATTTCCCACCGTTTCAGACGATTACAAGACTTAGCAAAGGTACCATATTACTAATATCAATCACAAATCTAAATTATCATTTTCAAGCACTCAATCTATTAGAATTATTTTTTAAGATGAATTAAGCAAGTATTCAACTTATAATTAAAAAAAGTTCGAGTTTTTAATACCAACACAAATTTATTTTCAAATTGAATCTCAATTCAAGTGATATATGAATACAATTTTCATTCTATTATTTTGATAACAATTTTATTGAATAATAAATATAAAATATTGATTCAATATTAAAAAAGTTATATAAAATGTTTGTAAATGTTGAGGTAGTCTCACACGAATACTGTTGATCAGAAGTGACTGACGAGGACTTCCAATAGAGGACTAGTCAATTGAATATAGGATTCGTCTCTGTTCAAGCTATCAACTCATTGAAAAAAGAACATCCTTTTTTACATTGGTTTAATTAATTATCTAGGACATCACTGTTATGACTTAATTGGTGGGACAAGAATTGGGTAATACGTTGAAGAGCTGAATATCTGAGATCCAGTCCTTCCTCTTGTCATTAATGGCGACGTTTCGAAGACAGCCAACAAAACGATTGGTTTGTTGCAAAACAGGACTGATTGCCAAATCTTTTCAAATCAGATTAGAATTTGAGTCAAAATTAAATTAGAAACTAATTTACAAATACCAGGAAGTCCTCCGATGTAAAGTGGCGCCAAAGTATTGGGTTCAACCTTTTTCTGTTCCTTTTCATTCAAGCCATAGACAACTTCGTGTTTGTCCACTTTGAGTGAAATGGAACTCTTCGTGTATTGAACTTTAATCAAATGCCAGTTTCCGTCACACATATCGTATTTGGATATAAATTTCTTCACAGCATTGATAGGACCGTCGCCTATGTCTACGGAGGCGATGATATCTCCATTGAAAAGCTCTATTGAAAGACTGGGCTCTTCATAATCAGTGCCATTGCTTAGACTCAGCAGCACTCCATTCAAACGCGTTGTTTTAAATTCGAGTTCGATATCCATTTTGAAGCCAAGATTAAATCTCTCATCTGATAAGAGACACAATAGAAATATTGAAAAAAAAATGGTTTCATTGTATTGGAAAGCATTGAATACCGAAAATAGCGAAGCCGTCACCGGGAAAGTAGGCTCCCTTTTCTATACTTGTGAAACATTCGCTGACGTTATGCATCAGACCTGTCGCCAAATCAACATATTCTTCATTTATATGAAAGTTTTTCAGACATCCCTTAAAACTTTCTCTCATTATATTCAAGTTATTATCACTAATTTCGTTGAGTCGTTCGGGTATTCCTCCAATAAAAATGGGACTTTTTAGGGCCAATTTTCGTCTAACTTTTGTTGACTCGACTACTTTGTAATTATCGACGCCTAACGATAAAGTCTTGCCCACTTTAGACAGGGACACGTTATGCCATTGACCGTTATTTAAGGCCTCATCATTAGTGCTGATCAGTTCTATTTTTCTCTTATCTAAGAGCTCGGCCACAATATAACCGCCCCTTAGACCTAACGTCAGCTGAAATCTAATCTTATTGTTGTGACCCCTGATTAAAAATATCAGACCATTTGGATAATAGGTTCTAAACTCAAACCAAAGGCCAAAATCTTGTAAAAATTCTCTGTTTTCTCGATTCAGGCTAATGTGCGAGTGCTGACTGTCACCAATTTTTACAGCCTTGGCTTCCACTGAATATTGAGGCATCACCGCACAGGACTCGTGCATTTGGGACGGCATTGACTCCATTCGCTCATCCAAATCAAATATAATACTAAATCAAATTATAATAAGTGACTTAAAAAAGAATATTTTGGCAAAAGTCATATCAGAAGCATATAAAATGGCAAACAATTGAAGGCAGAAAATAATGCAATTCTGAGTCGATTTTTATTCGAAAAAATAACATTCAATAGAAGATTGAAATAAAAAGATTATAAAACAGAATAATAAGAGTATAAAAGTGTAGAACATATAAAAGAATGAGTAAATCAAATGCAAACATAAATCAGATTCTTTGCAACATTTTTATGAAAAATTCAAACAAAAAAGTTGTGCAAAAAGTAATTTCAAACATAAGAAAAAAATATAGAGAAATACGAGTTTCAAAGTCTTCTTCATGCGATTGACAGGCGTTGAGAATAATGCAAAAGAGTCCACAATTAAAGTGGGTTCTGAACCAACCTATTGAAGGCATCAGTTTCGCGGCCAATGCCTACCCCTTCGAAACTAACTGGCTCATTCAGTCTTAAGAGCTTTCCATTGAATATGGCGTCTCTGATAACGCCTTTAAGTGGTTCTCGAGTACCAGCCATTCCTTTCAAAGGCATTCCCTCAGCTGTCAATTAATTTAACAATCAAATTTAGAAATTCAATAGAATAGTGTCTAAAGACTTACGCAAACCACCCAAATACAGTCCCCCTTCAGTAGGAGCTTCTATATCTTTGGTACCTCTGGCCAAACGAGTGGTTCCAATCTCTTTGTCGTCCAAAGACAACAATATTCTGGAAATTTGAAATTTTATGCATAAGTTTTTGACAATTCAAATAAAATGATGATCTGACTTCCTAATCTTTTTAGATACAGAGACGGTATGGTAGGCCCCGTCATTCACAGCAATCACTTCAGTATTCAAAATGGTTTCGCCAACTCCTCCATTGAATCGGGCCTCAAGTATTCCATTGACTATTGATATGGAATAGTAGTGCTGTTCGGTTGGAAGCAAATCAAACGAATTAATATTTGAATATATTTTATAAATAGTTTTGAAAACCAACCGAATCTTTATTTCGCGTCCCTTTCGTGCCTTCAAAGGTGGACAGTAATAAGAGTGCATCGCTTTGTGTTGTTTTAAAAGTAAAACTGAAATCCGCCTCTTCCTTAAGAGGTTCACTATTGAGTTGGAGATAACCCGAGCCTTTAAAGCTGACCACTTTCATGGTCTTCTCTACACAACCAGCTTCGACTCCAAACGCCTCCTGTTGTAGAAGATTAAGGGGTGTTGTGTCTATTTGTGCGTCTTTTATGCATCCGAGGAATGGTTTGAATACAACACTCGGCCATTGATGGGAAGTAAAGTTAGGGGTAACTCCTCCGAAGTATAATTCACTGTCCGATAATTCCAAAGTTGTAGGGCTACCAAAAGGTATTTTTCCTTCAAGAGATTCGTCCTGAACAGAGAGGACTGCCTCGAGTTTCTCTCGTTCGGCACCCAAACGAACCCACTGTCCGTTATTGTACTTGTTTTTAGTTGTCAACGAAAGTCGAGCCGAATTTCCAACATTAAATTGATAAATGATTTTACCGTCTTTAAGATATATGGCAATGAAATCACCAGTCGATGGGTTGGCACTGAAAAAGAGAAGGGCGTCCTCATCGAACGTCTTGAATTGGAGAGACACCAAATATTTCTTCTTATCGTAGCGTTTGATTTGATTGAGAATAACATATGAATCTTCGCCTTTGAATTGGAAAGTACTCAAGTCTTTGGGTTCAGTCGCTCCTTCCTTACAGCCTTCACAACCCTTATTAGTGGTGAAATTCCAGAGACCGACTGGTTTTCCGTCTAATGTCAGTTCATAGAGACAACCGGCGAAAGAACTCGATCTGATCTCTCGCGGTGTTCTGAAGTCGGGCGGGAACTCACCGATAAAGAAGTATGAGTCCTGATTCAAATCCATGCGACTGAAACCCTGCAGGGATGTGTCCGATATCTCAAAAGGATCAGCTTTATTACCGTCTGGAGTACGTTTGACGGTAAGTGTGGCGACATTCCCTATTCTGTTCACTTCTATTTTATACCATTGACTGTCTTTCAATAATTGCTGATCATTTGTCTCAATATTTAGAGTGTGAGCCAACATTTTAGTGCCGCCCCCAGCGTTCCATAGGAATCGAATTTTCCGGTCAACCATTTCTATGGCCATGAAATCATCAGTTCTTCGACTGCCGAGGAAAAAGAGGAGACAATCGCGCGCTTCATCTTTGATGGCATAATTCATTATTATGTTATTGGAAATCGAGGGCTGGACTTGAGGCTCATAAGAACGCGCACAGACGCCACTTCTATCTGTTCCGAGTGAGACCCGAATACTTGCGGCCTTTTGTCGGGCCAAAAGGATGCGGTCTTTCAATTCTTTGAGATTCAATTCCATCTGATTGTGAAGGCGGTTAACTCTGTCGGCAATCTCTTCTGCTCTATCGGCCAGTCGTGAGGAATCTCTGATATCACTGCGCGCCTGATCTATAATTTTGGTTAAATTCTCCAAACCTGATGTCGTTCCGGCTCTCAGTCGATCCAATTTAGGCAAAAGTTCGGCTGCTATTCTCCTATCGATATCATCGATACGTCGGTGAATATCTTCGAGTCCGTCCAAAATACTTCTGAGTTTGGCCTCAACTCCTCGAAGAATACCTGATAAGTCTTTCGGGAGTCCATCGAGTGCTCGATTGATTAGGTCCAAGTTTCGTTTGCCGTTCGCGATATCATCAGCGATCACATCGATTCTATGCCTCTTTTTCGCCAGTTCTGTCTCCAACTCTGGCACCCGATTATCTCTGATGTCTTTGGCCTGTTGTAAAAGTTCTTCACTTCTTTGCTTAGCCTTTCGAGCCCTAACGGTCAGCGCATCGTCTGTTCCCGGATATGCAGTCTTATAAGCTCGCTCTGCGGCCTCATTAGCCTTTCGGGCGGCGTCTTCTGCAGCGGCCAAAGCGTCGATTATCTTCTGGTAAACCTTTGCTGCCTGAAGAGGATATTCTGCAAAATCTCGAGTTTGATTGAAGAGTGTCGTCAAAAAGTGTACTTGTCTTAACAAATCTTCTGCATGTTTTTGGCATGGAATCACATATTTTTCAGAGTATTCCGGATTAAGCCTGGCCAATATACTTCTTCTCTCTTCGACCAAATGTGTCCCGTTATCTACTTCTGCCAAAAGTCGAGGTAATATATCATAAGTGACGGCCGCCTCAATTAACGCGTTTTTGGCCGCTTCTAACAGAGTCCGGGCCTCAATTAGTGTACGGTTGGCCACATCGGCGTGAGCTGTGCTATTCTCTATGGCCTCTAACACAAACCGAGTGACGGGTCGTGACTCTTGAACTAAACGGGTAGTCGTCTGTATTGGTGGTTGAACTTTATTTTGGACTATCGATAGAATATCTCTGAGAAGTTCTTGTAATCGATCCAATCGTCGATTGAGAGGATCAAATGAGTGACGATCTGTTAGTAATTGAAGAACTCTTTCCAAGAGATTCTTTGCTTTCCTAAGTTCTCTATCCGTTTCTTCGATACGAGGCTTGAAATCTCTGGCCTTAAGTTCGCGTAGAATTCGTTCTGCCTCTTGTAGTATACGATCCGATGGGTGGCCGATAGGGTCGGCTGGATTTTCACCATATCTGCGCAATTGATTGACAATTTCTATAATTTTCTCCCACAAATCATTAAGTAAATCGAGGACTGCCTGGGCATCGTTTTTCACATCATTAGCTTCTTTGGCCAAAACGGGTCCTCTATTACTCAATTCACGGGATTTCAAGTATAAGATGTCGGCCCACATTTCCAGATCGAAACTGACCGTGAAATTGCCCACGATTCGATGACCTTGAGATATGAGGTAATGGTATTCATTCATTCGGTCAATCAAGGTGGCTAATCTGCTCGTCAGATGCAACAATCTAATCCAGGGAAGATCTTTAGGTATTTTGACCTCTTTCAGTAGTTGTTCCAAGAATGCCACGTCATCCAACAAAAGACCTGTGCAATCATCGTCACAGTTAAGGCAACCATCGTCTGTAATTATATGTCTGGCCGGACAGTTATCACACTTGAGTCCAGTAATTCCTAAAAACAAGTTAGAACTGTGAATAATTGGAACAGAAAGGAAGTGGTCATACCTTCTTTGCAACGGCACTGTCCCGTCACTTTGTCGCAAATATTGTCCAAAGAACCGAAAGGACTGAAAAGTTGTCAGTTTTAGTCATAAAATATATTTAAAACTTTAACATAAAATACCTGCAATTACAGGGAAGACACTCTCCTCGGGGACCCATTGGATTACCCCAATAACCATCGGCACAAATCTCACAGTGAACGCCTGTATACCCTTCAGTACAGTTAGTACAGACCCAATCTTTTGTTCCTCTCAATTCACAGGTATCACTAAATGAATTCTCGACTGTCGGACAGGCACAGGGACGACATGCAATGGCACGGGTTGGATCACCATAATATCCTTTCATACATAGATTACAATATGGGCCAGTAGTAAAGCCGCCGCAATTGATACAAATGCCCGTCTCTTTATCACAAGTACGACTCATATTATTGCAAGGACAGGGTTCAGCCCAACCGACCAAATCAAGAATATCTTTGGAATCCAAGTAATTTGGTTTTCGTTTTCTATAGTATCCAATGTTGGGGTCCTGACACGAAGTCTCCGTGTATTGGGGTGGACAACGGCACTGCTCAACACCGACGGCAGTATTAGTAGCCGGTGCTATGGCTTTGGCCACATCCAGCGATATGTCTGTAATTCGGACAACTTTGACGTCTGCCCCATCACTGGCTCTTATCAAAATGTACTGAACTTTTTGAAGGGCAACCATTAGTATAGCCCGAGTTACTGGGAATTGAGGGTTGTCCAACTGATACCATTCCGATTCATGAAGTCTGATTTGGAATAAGCCAGTGACAGATGGTGTGTGCTCATACTCAGGACCAGAATGTGCCAAAACCAGTCTATGGTTGCCCTGAAGTATAATAAGTGGAAACCTTTTGATCATATTTTCGGGAAAACGACTTCCGCCGCGAGAGTAGAGTCGGAAACGAATGAATCCATTATAACTCAAGACCTGATCGTTGAGCGCCTCTTTTGGTAGCGCCCAATAGAAAGGCTGATCGACAACATAACGAACTCCAACTGTTTCTCCTTGTTCTGGTATTAACTTATATGTGTGAACGGTCTTTATATCGGTGTTTCCGATTTCAAATGAGACTTCCCTTTGGGGCAAAATAAGTTGATTCCAAACCATCGATGACTGTTCACATTTTGATGCCTTTCCAAAGCAGAAGCACTCGAAGCAACCCAAAGGATTTTCGGCAGATAAAGCAAATGAACCCTCTTTGCAGTGGTCGCATCGCCGACCCTCCACATTGGCTTTACATGGACATTGCCCCGTCTCATCGCACTGACACCTACCATCTGCACGGCACTGGTCAGGCTCCGTTCCTGGTTCATGACAATCACAACGACGACAATTAGGAAAACGGTAATAACCAAATTGACATTTATCGCAATGACTGCCTTCAAAGCCCTCCAAACAAAGACAGTCCCCTTTCGAGTAAAACAATACTTAATATAATCGAATCGATAAAATCATTTGAAAATATTACCGGTTTTGTGGTCGCACTCGTTATTGACAGACCCCTGAAGATTGCAATCACAGGGCGAGCAGCCGGTCAACACGTCGAAGCCCCAGGTTCCTGGAGCACAGTCTTGACAGGTAGGGCCAGCTGTGTTGGGTGGACAGACACATCTACCAGTTTTAGGATCACATATATGTCCGGGTGCTGTACAGGGATCGCATTGATTGCATCCAAAGGTAGAAAATTCGTAATACCCGGGTAGACATCGGTCACAATGCTTGCCTCCAACACCAGGTTTGCAGTCACACTGACCATAAACCTCGTCGCATACCTGTGACACCGAACCTGTGAAGTTGCAATTACAGGGCTCACACCCAGCGCCAGATGCAATGTTCCAATAGCCGGGTTCACAATGACTGCAGTCACGTCCGATTACAAATGGTTTACATTTGCACTGACCGGTCATTGGATTACATTCAGGTCCTTCTGAACCGTTTGGATCGCATTTACAGGGCTGACAACCTTTTTCTGAAAACCCAAAGTAGCCGTCCATACACTCACCGCAGTGCAGACCAAATACTCCGGGACGACACGGACATTGACCTGTGGCCTCGTCGCAGTTAGGAGATGTAGATCCGATGAGGTCACAATTACAGGCCACGCAATTCTGCTCCAAATTACCAAAGCCGGGCGCACATCGATCACAGCGAAGACCAGTGAAATTAGGTTTGCACTGACACTGACCTGTGATTGGATTGCACTGAAGGCTCTCTGAGCCCTCAGGATTACAATTACAAGGCTTGCAATCTTTAAGAGCAGCGTTTCCCCAATGATAGGGCAAACATTCGTCGCACTTCCAGCCACCGGTATTTTCAATACATCTGAAAGTATTTCATTAGATTTTCGTTATTTAAAGCAAAGGAAAAATTAAATAAAAGACTGTTTACCTGCACTGTCCCGTCAAGTGATCACAATAGTCAGCAATAGATCTGTTTGTGTTCGGCCCGCAATCACAAGGAAGACAAACTCCTCCCGGAGCCATAGGATTCCCATAGTAGCCATCAGCACATCGCTCACATTTATCACCGGTATATCCGGGCGGACACTCCAAACAGATGTATCCGTATTTACTGTTGGGCTCATAACGACAGGTGGGCGAAAAGTTATTTGATGGGATGGGTAATGGACATGCACAGGGTTTACAATCATCTTCAAAGCCTTCTCTGGCCTCCCCATAAAAACCAGGCTTGCACTCACTACAATTGGGACCCGTAGTGTTGTGGAGACAATCTGAGCATTGGCCAGTGTAGGGGTCACACGACTCAGCATGGTTGTGGCAGTTGCACTTCTCGCACACTCCATTCACTAATATATTGTTGACTCGGCGATAGCCGGGTGCGCAGTACTGACAAGAAAGACCAGCATAGCCTGAAAAGCAATACCTGATTAGAGATGTTTAACCCATTTATGTTAATAGCTATACCTGGAGGACAGTCACATTTTTCGGTTCCATCAGCTTTTTTGATACTTTTGGATGTGTTGGAAGCCTTCTCCATATCCACCTGATAGAGTCCGCCCTCAATTTGGTCGGTATGAAATTTTGCCCGAATCAGGAGACGTTTCAGATCATACAAAAGTAAAGTGAACTCTTCCCGACTGATTCCTTCGTCGGTCTTCTTTCCGTCTTCACCGACTCTAAACCAGTTCTGTTCTCTCAAAGGCATTATAATAGTGGTGTTCACTTCGTCGACATCCGATGGTTTGTGCCATTTATAACCGATTCTAATATTTTCGGGCCCGCCTTCTAGGATAATGTCAGCGTCATCTGTGAAGTAACCGGACACATCTCCGCGCGCCACCACATAACTAATCAGAAATTTCAAATCATTGCCATAAGAATAGAGATTTTGACCCAAATATTCTTCGGGTGCTTCCCAGTAATAAACGCTCTGAACAGAAGCCGGCATTTCATCGTTAGCTATGACTAAGTGACCATTTTCTTGGGTAGGTGGCATTTTCACTCTTCCAGAGAGATCAGTCACCATCCAGTCCTCAATATTTTGAACTATTTCGAGCCCCCAATCACTTGAAGAACATTTAGTGGTCGCACCAAAACAATAACAAAGTGCACAGCCTTCTGGATTATCCGCGTCCAGGTTATAGTAACCGCTCTCACATTTATTACAACGGGTGCCCTCCACATTAGACTTGCAAACACAGGCTCCGTCACAGGTCTCAGTGTTGACTATTCCCGCGTATTTACAATTGCATTCTTGACAATAAGGGTAACCTTTATATCCTTTGGCACAAGTTTCACATCGAAGGCCTTCAAAGCCCTCTTTGCAAAGACAATCACCCGGTCGTCGACCTTCAATCAGATGAAATACATCTTTGACACAGAGACTGGAAACACCAGGCCCATTGCAACGACATTTGGAACAAGGATTAGGACTGTCCAGCTTAACTCCTTCAGGCCTATAGTATCCGTCTTCGCATTGTTCACAATTGATTCCAGTGGTATGATGTCGACATTTACTGCAAACACCTCCGCCCTCATACATGCTATTCTTGTTTAGACTCAATTTCTTTTCAGCGATGCTGTGGTCATAATAGCACTCATCTGAGTGTCCAAAACACTGACATTCTTTGAATCAATAAAAGACTACAATAAGAGTTGGATTATAAGTTAAAATCAAAGGGGACTAACCCTCACAAATAGAACCCAAACCACTTGCAGAGGGTTTCCAAGGCTGCTGATTGAATAGTGAACAACATTTTTCACAATTGTTTCCACAGGTATTGTGTTCGCACTGACATTGGGGCAAGGGAGAACCATATCGGGAAACTTTGCAATCTTGAGCATGTCCATTGCATAAACACTGACCTCCTATTGTGATATCTTTGATCGAATAGAAGAACTGGAAGACATAGGAGGCAATGAAAAAATGCATTTTCTATTAAATATCTTACTCTTCGGGTTATAGATTTGTCGACTCTTTCCGGATCTATAGAATTCGATGAAATCAGGTCTGAGTGGAAAGTCTTTACTTTTTGCAGACGTAATCTAATGAATTGTGCCCGGGTGAATTCCTACAATATTACATTGTTTATAATAGCATCATTTGATGTGCCGTTCTTACTCTCAATGCATCACTCGGTCCGTCAGCACCTGGTCTTCCATTAATGAGAGAAATGTGTATCTAAATTGCAAAATATGGTAAAAACGATGTGAAAAGGATTTGTCAAAAGGGAGTACCTCTCCATTCTCTATGACATCACTTTTAGAGTAAAAAGAAGTACAGATCATTTCGTCATCACTTCTATATCTGATCTTGCCAATTGTTGGTCTGACTCGATATGTATCCCAACATTCAGTGTCTGTGAGTGCGAAGTACTGCCAGGGATAATAGGTCTGACCATCGACAGAACGTTCCAAAATCCAATTGCCAGGCAATGGGGATATAGCAGACTTGACGACAACGTAAGAAATCTGGTAGACCTGTTTCAGATTCAGAGTGATTGTCACCCATTCGAACTTTCTTCCATTCTGAAGAGTGGGGCTCTGCCACCATCTGATAGGTATAAACACATCAGTTCACATTAAATTACTCAAATTCAATCAACTGACGAGTCTGTGCCGTCTATGGCGTTGGCAATTGGGTGTCGTTTGGACAGATCAGGACTGGCGGCATCGCATACACTACACTGAGCGGCAGATGTTTCCGAACTATCAAAACAATACTTTAATTAAATTTCGCGAACCGTTTGGCGCATAAAAGACTTTATAAGACTCTATAAGTGTTTGACTTAAAGTCTATTTAATAGAATATTTATAGTCACCGTTCGAACACATGTTCTGCTAATTTACAGTAAACTTCAGCACCAGTTTCACCACAAGTCGCGTTCACTGTTATAATAGCACCAGACGCTAAGTTGAACACATTGGGGAACAAACCCTTCAATAATCCAGAGTTATCTGCAGTTAAGACAAAGTCGTTTCAAATTATTTCTAGAATATTTGGCAAATTATTTAATTTCAGATTTTATTTCTAATAATTTCTAGTTCTTCAAGAATTCATCTATCAAATCTTTCGCCAACGTTTTTTGCAAGTTTATACAATTATTTAAAACGTGTATCAAAGTAACGCAATAAGAACCAAGATAAAAGTAGATAAATCTTTACATTGAAGTCTTTCTTAATAAGTTAAAAATATTGAAAATTTGGAATATTTTATCCAGGTAAATATTATGGAGACCGAACAGAACCGAAATATTATCATTATTGGATTTTTTTTAGTAAAAAATAATTTTCAATTTAAACTTGAGCGACTATAAGCTAAATAAGCTATATAAAAATGTAAGTTAGAATAAACTCTATAAATAACTTAAGAATCTAAAATAATTGACACTTGCAAAGTTATCGAATTAATGCCAATTGTTTTGAAACTTAGAATAAAACAAAAATAAATATTTTGAGTGGATATCAAAATTGGATACTTTTATAGACTTTATTAAGGATATCATAAATGCCTTATAAGCTCTAAAATCTTCTGTTAAAGTAAGTCATCTGAGAAGACCTCAGACCATCTGTTCTTTAAAAGTCAGTTAATTAATGAATAAGTGGTCAGAACTCACCATTTTGAAGCTTAATTGAATCAGAGTTCTGGCAATCAATGGGATTATTGGCAAAAATGCAAAACAATAGCAATAAATATGAAATTATAGACATTTTTATCAATTGTGTGTTAACAGCATTTTCTCTCCCAATTCAATACACTCTCAAAGAACACACATTGAACTGAACTAAAGACCAAAACCAAACTTGTCTTCAAAGTTGTGTTGTTTTTATTGCCTTAAATGTGTGGGACTTAAGCAAACCTTAAATAATTTATTCAAACGCTCTTTTCTATTGAACTTTTCTCTAATTTTCGTTCGGTCTCTTCAAAAGACATAGGATTTACCTTCAAATAAGGCTATTATTACCTGAAAAGTTAGTTTGAAAGTGTTGGTGCTCAGGCACTACTCCACTCTACAATGCTTTAGTATTTCTTTGAATACCTATGGAGTGATTGGCAATAAAATTGTTTGTAGACCCGAGTATTTGCTCACTTCAAATATTTCTGCTTTAAAACTACGTTTAATTCAATTATCTTTTTTTGACCTGGTCAGTTGGAATAATCGTTTCGTATAATTCTAGGAACGACTGAATAGCGGGATTCTTCCCTCATTTGTTGCTCTCATATCTAATCATAAATCTGAACCAATAAACAGGTTTAAAACGTTTATGGCTTAAAATCCATATAAGTCTTGTCGATAAAAAGTTAGGATTTTATGGCTTCCAATGATATCCCATTTCAGTTGTTTCACCAAAATTTACAGATTGTAGATCCAAATCAAACTTATGAAATAATAGCTGTAATCGACTAATTCAACATCTGTTCAGGAGCTAAGCTCTAGGGCCATTACTTGATGAGATTGAAAATAAATTCTGGGAAAAAATATAAAATTTCATTCAAAAAAATCTTTTACTTAAATATAATTTATAAACATTGACCAGTCTTATATTTACAAATAAGCTTCAACTTAGAAAATCAATTCTAGAAAACTATTAGAACTCTTAAAGAAAATCTAAATGAATAAATGAACAAATTGACTTTTACCCATTTTACAAAATTTGGTTAAAGTCTCATAGCTTTATAGGTTATATATATTCATAGGTTATAGCTTTTGTTATGAAATATTTAGAAAGTGCAAACTTTGACTCAAGTAATAATAAACAAAACAAGACTGTTTTAATTTTAGTTGTTAGAAGTACATAAACTAAGGTAAATCACCTTAGATAATTATACAAATGAGTTGAATAAAATAGTTGCTATAAATATTATGAGAGTTAACAGAAATAATTGAAATAATTTGTGAGAGCAATAGAAATCTCTGTCGAAGATATGTAACGCTGTTTCACAACCGATAAAAGCTTTGAATTGTGAACACAAACGCCGACTTCAAAAGTAATCAACTCATGTCTGAGGAACAGACACTCAATAAATAAACAGAATTTAAACATAAATTCATTTCAAAAACATTTTGGCTTTGAATGCCTCGAACTAAAGATTACAAAAAAAGTTTTTTTAACCATTAGGTCTTAAAAGTGAAACACAAAACTAACAGTAATTTAAAACCAATTAAAAGCGAAAATCCAAATATTTTTGTTTATAGTTTTGTCAAACAAAAGTCAAAAGTTTGACAAAACGATTGAAATTCAATATTATTAGCAAGTTATTCCTGTTTGTTTCAATAAATCATCCCTATAATAAAGAATTCTAGGCAAACAAACCGTAGTCACGTCTGTTGCCTTGATGATTCCTAATCGACTGTTGAGGACATTCCTAGTTATGATTCATGAATAGTTGAGAATAAGACTTTGATTAGAAATATCAAAAGCTCTGCAAAAATAAGAGGAAAGTGTTGAACATTGGCCAGACACACTTTTTTGATAGAATAAACTACTCCTTTGTTTATCCTAAATAAATGTTACATATTTTTGATTTATTCCATTATTTCAAGAGTTTAAATATCAAATGATTTCGATTTAAAGCTAAATATTTTCATTGATTTCTATTTTAGTTTCATAAGATTTGCAGTCCATTTATCATAAAAAGAAAAATAAATTCTCAAAACATTTTCTCTTTATGTTTAAATTTTCCTGAAATTAAATTTTTGACACTTTTGATATATTTTTGATAATTTATTTGATTTCTTACTTTTGATTGAGTCGAATAAATAAACTAAAGATTTGATACATTTTCCGACAAATAAGGTTAAAGAACTTCAATCATAACTGTCTTCTGTTCTACTTAGTTATTATTTACACAAATGTGCTTGGATCATTTACAGATCAGATACGCAAATTGTAAATATTTCTAATTTAACACTAAAAAGTTAATTAGAACATAAAAATGTCAAACAAAAAGGGTCCAGCAAAAAAGTTTGAATAGTTAGAATAGAAATTATTGTTGAATATCTCAATCACTCTAAATAAGATTATAATTGACTAATGAGAATGGCCCTGAATAAACAATTTTCATATTTTTAAAAAATCGAAAATAACTAGTTTGTTATTTTTAAAACATTCGCAAAAGTATTTTACTAAAATAAGATAGATGAGTTTAAACCTTTATCCCAAATGTGATAATCCGGTAGATTAGGAATGTATTGGTCGATCACTGAATAATTGCTGTCAAAAGAGCTAACTTTGAATTGCAAAACATATTTGCTTTTACGGAGTTGTGTCGAACCAATCAATTGGATAACAATCAATACAATTACAATAGAATCAGATGCCATCTGTCCTCAATAACCAAGATGACATTATTTAAGACATACTCGTCGAATGTCTTCACACTGAATACAAAATTCAAGAACTAATTAAAATAGTTTGTGTGAAGTGTACGATCAGAGACACAGAACAGAAGTGAATACTATTATACAATGAATGATTGCACAGCTCTTCTATGAGTTAGTCAAGTGCTCCCAAAAGTTTATCAATTTATTTTTGGATAACAGTATATATCAAAGCAATTATTTATTTTGATTATAGACTACTGACTCTGAAATAGGGTCCGATTACCAAATCACGGATCCATTCTCATTGATTTAACCTATCCTGCCTTTACTCTATCAACTCTAACATTGTATATTAACAAGGACAATTTATATCGAAGCTTTGATTAATTAGAAATACACATAAATGATTTAAACCGTGTTAATAAACTCCATAACTTTCTTATGACTATCATATAAAATCTTAAACTTAGATGTTTTTATGCAAAATGAGACTAGTTTAATCATTTACAATCATTGAAATACAACTTTTATTTAGTAAATTGTCTATGTTTACAAACTTGTCCATTTTTGTTGTTTGTTTTTTGAAACATTTTAAAATGCTACAATTTTTCCAGGAATTAAAATTTCAATAACACTTGATGGAGATGATGATAGAGATTATTAATAAGTGTCTAAGCAAGATCCAATTACACTCGAGTCCCAATTTTTTGAACAACCATTTTTGTGAACATATTGATTTTACGAATCAATTGCTAAAACCATTAACCCATCCGTCCCATAGACATAATGTTAAAAAAGTTCCATTTTATGAATATATTAATTTTATGAACAGATTTCTGAAGCAAAAACATACTATAATCAGTACTATTTTGAGGCCAATTTTGTGAACTTTTCAAACTGTAGAACTGAATTCTGTAAATGTTTATGAAAATTCGTTTGAATGGAAAAAAGTCAGTGATTCTTAAGCTCTAACTATACTTCAGAAATATTTGTGGCAAAACTCTAACAACTCTTTTGACATAAATCTCTCGAATATTCAGAATTTCATAACTAATAACTCTATCAATACTTTTAAAACAAACAAAAATTGACGATTTTTACAAACCTTGACTATTTTTAGTGATATTATTGATTGAAAACACTAAAAGTACTGTAATATAACATTAAAATATTTTGATACAATTTTGTTAAGTAACAGATTTTATGAACCTAATTGCCTGACCCGACCATCTTCACAAAATTGGTACTGGAGTGTACAAATTGTCGTAAAATTTGTCCCCTTTATAAATTATTATTGACAGATAAAAGATTTAGTCTTTCAAACGCAACATAAAACACACCTTTTAATTGTAAAATTTAACACTAATATTGTGATTTACGTTGAAATCTCTAATTTCTGGAAATCCTAAACTAAAACTATTTATTTTTATAAACCATTTGCTAGTTTTAAAAAATCTTAATTCACCTTTATATTTGGTTGTCAAACGGCTTTCCCTTTAAATAAAAACATTTTTCTTAAATTTCTGGTAAATTATAATTGCTTGGCAATTGACCATTTACTCCGGACTGTACTCTGCTATACCCCCAAACAGCCTTTAAACATAAAATCCACTTGCAAAGACCATATTTTGTTCATTACTGCAATATATTCTTCATTCTTACACGATCAAATTGCAGGTAAATTCAAAATTAGAGTTTGTAAATGTGACTTAGTGATTGTTGTAATAATTATAAAAGATGAATCAAAATAAGCTATGAGTGACACTTCAAAAATTAGGAAAACGACTATACAATGTATATACGATACCACACATTTTGCATGATTACATGAAATTATTTACTTTTCAAAAACATTGTCATATATAACGAATTATCAATAATAAAGTAGTTGATAATAGTTTAAATAATAATAATTAGTTTAATAAAATTATTATTAATTTGTGATACAAGTCTGAAATGAATACAGAATTGCAACTAGCTTGTAAAATATTAAATACTAAATAAAAATCTTTTGATTTAATTTTAATCAAGGTTTTAATTTTATTCCCAATTTTTTGGACGTATTGTTATAACCATGATTATTTTTGCCATAATCTTTTTTAGACTTATATATAATATAACTGAAGTTTTGGAGTCGGTTCGAAGAACATATAAGATCAGAGATATGTTTAACGCAGCACAGTCTGACCGAAACAATTCGTGAATATCTGATTCAAGAGTGACAGGAAATGATTGCCAAGCATTATGACTATTTGTGATGTATTATTCAGAAAGTTCAATGGGTAGCTCTATATATGAGGTGGCCAGTAGAGAGTTGTATTTCGTTTCTTCCTAAACTTAAAATACTACCTACTCTATGACCCCAAACCGAGGCTCCGGAGAGAGAAGCGAGACGGCCATATTTTGGGCAAATTTTAGAATTTTTAGGTAATGTCGGCCAAAATTCAGAACTTATTACAGATAGCGGCCGGAAATATAGCATAAATAGACAATTTAAGCTTAAAAACACCCGAAATAAGAGAATGGAAGATTTTATTTTAGAAGAAAATGGCCATTTCCGGCGCAACTCTATTTTACACTAATCCTTACCCTCCCCCAGGATTTGTGGCAAAATACCCCTCCCCACACCCGACTAAAACAATTTTCATTGACCACCTCTGATAAAATAGAGTATGTAATGTCGTCTATTCGTTGGACAGTCAAACAACTATGATCTGCAAAAAAGACATTAGAAATTCAATTCGGAAAACTTGTGATAATATATTCGATTAAAAGCCATTTTATTTTGAATTAGTTGTGGTTTTAATTGGTTTTATTCTTTGAAAGTTTGAAACAGCTCAGGCATGTGCAAGGAGGGGGAGGGGGTAATTCAGAAAATCCCCCTTGCACATTCCTGAGTTCAAGTGATATTTCTTAATGAACGGGACTTCTTGAGTCACTGCTCAGCAGCTCAATGGCTGTTCCTCTGACAGATCAGTTTATATTCAGACGTTTTCTGAGCACAGTTTGATTTATAGAGAGTTAATTGAATCTAACTTTGAATAAATGTATTGATTTGAAAATTGTGAATATTTTTATTACTTTTTGACAAAAGTTTTTGTCTAAAATTTATTTATCAATAAATTGTATTTATTTCAAGATTTTTTTACAAAAAACGAAAGCTTTGTTTGACTCGAATTCAACAAAAGAGTCGCTAAAAAATAATTTAAAAAATTTTTAAAACTCAAACAATTAATTGATTTAAAATTTCAAAGAAGTTAAAGAAAACGGTTTAAAAAGGTTTGAATTAAAATTGTGGACAACTCTTCCAAAATATCAAACAAGTTATGGCCGAATATCAAGATCCCGATGAATACGATTCTGATGATCAACAGAGCGGACATTCTTCTCAAGATCCCGATGAATATCCTGGCAATCAATCACATCAATCTGTAGTAGAGGGGACAGTTCTTACTGGAAAGGGCACTGTATTATCTCACATTAATAGACTAGAAATAATAAGCGCTGTGGAGAGTCGCACGTACCGCAGAAGATTGATTTGGATCAGAAGGGACTTTGTGCTGGATGAATCTCCTAAACTTTTTCCTGATACGTACTCTGCTTTCCTATCTGGTGCCGATGAGCCTCAAACTGAATTGCCTAAAGGAGTTCCACAACCTAAAAATTATTGGTTCCCATTCGGAACACCATTCTTATCCGAAGATAGACTGGGAAAAATGAACGAACGCACCGGCTACGACTACCCTCCCGGACCATTCAAGGATTCTCAAGTAATAGTCAGTTCACTGCTTTACATTAATTTAAAACGAGGCCCAAAAACACCAGAAAGAGTAGCAAAACATACAAAAGAATGGGAGGCAAAAATGATACCATACGAAGCTGCGAAGAAGGAAGCTGAACGGTTGAAAATAAAATTAACTATGAAAAGACCGGTCTTGAACACAACTCAACAAGGAAACCCCAAGCTTAATCAAATTTATGCAGCACTCTTTAGTTTTAAATTTCCCAAACAAGTCGGAGCCCACCTATTCCTGAGTTATTATGGAGAACTTCAAATGATTGTAATGTGTTTTAGGGCAGAACTAGACAGATACATGTCAAGGGGTTGGGCTCCACTCAACAACATTTATCCAGTCATTCGTTATGAGTGGTTCACTAAAAACAGTGATTCCTCGAGTGAACAGAATCCAGAGCAGACAACAAGTCAGGCGCCGAAACAGGTGTTGTGTTATGGTTTGGATTATAACAATACCGAAGAATACGAAACCGGTGACCGCTATTA
>JAQIWP010000120.1:0-39234 GCA_034695525.1 Euzetes globulus
ATGTTGGTGAAACTTTCATGAAAGTTTAATGAAAGTTTAGCCTAAATTTAGTGAAACTTTCACCACTCGCATCCCTACTAATCTAACAAGTGATCATTGATTCAAATATAAACAAAATTCAAGAGGCCTTTATAGAAAGTCAACGGGGTTACATTACATATATCGGCCATTTTGTTCTTTATTCATGCTTAAATCCAGTTAAATTAAGCTTAATTCAGTTTAAATACAGTTTAATCGGTAAAATTACCGAAAATGGTCGACAAAATGGCGGATATTTTAGAAAAAATGGCCGCTGCGCTACATACTATACTCCCTATGGGGACCCATGGAATTTGGTATCATTCTCGTCTGAAAATTTTGAAATTGGGTCCATCCGAACCCACTCTACAGCCTCCTTCTAGGTTCTTCCAAAGTTGCGACCCCTGATTTTACCGTATTCCCTCACATGCGGCTTACAGTTAGCTATTTCTCTAAAGTGAATTCTGGGAAAGTACTGGGGGTTCTCGTAGAATACATTATATAAGTTGCTAGGGTCCTGTTACTATTAGGGGATCTCACGCGTGAGAACCCCTACCTTTTCCCCAACTCACCTATTCCCCCAGTAGGGAAAGTGGTCAGGGAATACGGTATATGCTTTAAAAATTAGTTAAAATAATGTATAAAACTTATATTTGAACAGCATACGGCCGCTGGTGCTGAGGGAGGCGGTCAGTCACTATCGAGTCCCGGCAGTTGTTTGGAAGACTTTCGGGCGACGCCGTTCATTGAATGTAACGGCGCTCGAGGAACGTGTCATTATTTTGCCAACAAATTCAGTTTTTGGTTGACAACAGTGGAGCACAACTCGCAATTTGAACGACCGATTAGTGAAACTCTGAAAGCCGGTAATCTGAGAACAAAAGTCAGCCGATGTTCCGTTTGCATAAAAAATACCGGTTTCTGATCGCAGACCAAATGTTTAGGGTTTAGTTAATTGAATGCAAAATTTGTTTAATTATTAAAATTAGCGAAAAGTTTTATTATTATTATTATTATTGTACAGAAAAAAGCTTTTGTAATATTTATTAATTTAATGCCTGACCTGTTTGACAACGAATTTCTGGACTCAAGCCTTGAAATGCACAAACACTTGAGAAGTGCCTTCTAAATGGATTTTCTTGATTCAAATTCTACTGATTTTTCTATAAAAGGTTTGAATGTTTTAAACTGATGTGAAAGCATTCGATTACTTATCCAATGATTGAATGATTTAAAAAAGTTCTTTTACCGAAAAACCGAGTGATATATGAATTGTTTGGAAAAGCTTTAGTTTAAAACAAATCCCTGTGAATGAGAATCACTGTCGGACGCAATCACTGCCAAACCGGACAGATATTTATTGTTATGTAATATAATTTGCATCAAATCAAAGGTATTTCACTGCCATTTAAAATCTGAGTTACAATAAAGAACTAGTCGTTCATCTGAACCGAACTCCATTCCCAATACTTTTGTTGCTTTTATTAAATACTCCAATAAATGCAAAATTATTTAATAATCAACTGATTAAATGTTTTCTTTTTATTCATACAATTTATTAAATAATTTAGTCGATGATAATGTCAGTCAATTTTGGTAAACAAATCAGTTGTCTTTCATTTTCTGAATAATTATTTTCGATTAATTTTTCTAATTCTTCGTAATTTTGCTGAATTTTAGCCTAAAATAAGACAGAATTTTATTTTCAGTTTCAAGAATCAATTTGTTGACGAATAGTACCTGAATGGGTGTGAAAAGTATTGCTTCGGTGTCTCTGTTGGCCAAATATAATGACATTCTTGTCTTAATTAAAGACAAATTTGTGGTCAATTGGTTAATCACTTCAGTAATAGAATTGTTGAGGCTTTCAATAGAACTGAACATTTGATGACTTTTCAGTTGGTTTTGCTTTTGAAGAGTTTTGGCCAAATTTGTCAGATTTATGAACGAAGACAACAACAGTTGGGTTACATTTTCTATGAATTCCTCGCATTTACTCTTTATTTTGTTATCCACAGCCTTTTGAGAGTCGACCACTTTTTCAGTAACTTGCGGTGCACCCTATCATAATTAAGGAAGAAGTAGGGTGAAATTATATACTCAGATAATAATCTCAAAAATATAATTTAATAAGTTTTGTATCAAAATTACCTCAAAAATGAATTTGAGTAACGAATTATTTGTCGTCAAACTGAACAGGTTTTGTCGTTTTTGCAATAAGTCAAAGGCCGCCGCTTTAAGAGTCAAAAGGATTAGCCTTTCAATCGTTTGCTTTAAAAATGTGATTTGACTCACTTTTAGTTCGACTGAAGTCCAGTTCGACCTCTTTCAGTGTGATCTCTATATGGAAGGGTACGATTTGCTCCCGAATTATTAGCAAATGTTTTATGAAAAATAACTGTCCGTCTAATAAAGACTATGACACAGAATATATTGATTTCCAGAATTACAGTAAATTTAAATTCAAACCTTTCTTTGAGTGATTAGACTGTGCGCCAAATCAAGGGATTCAATACAAGCCGTCAATACTTCCTGAGACAAGCCTTGAAATGTTGGCCTCTGAACATTCAAATTGCTCTTTAATATATTGTTAAGTTTATACTAATAATGTATAACCAGATATTCCCTAAAAAAAGCTTAGTCTAAAGGGTTTGGGCTATTTTCTGTCAATCTATAGAAGGATACAATGAAGTTGGATCAATTATAATAAGCAACAAAATGACCTTTTTGGCCTACAATGGCTAATTCTTAACAAAAAATCGCAATTTTACAACTTTTTTCTATTGGAGAGGGGTTATTTTGAAAATACGGTCATTTGATTATCTTTAGTGTATAACTATTTTAGAAAGTCTTACGTCTAAAGAACGGTAAAGTTTGTTGAGACACATTAGAGTGCGTCTAACGGTGGGGTACCACATGCCGTGCAGGTCTGCAGGAGATCCTGAAATTTAACTCAATTGAATCAAATATTCAACATTTTATGAATGACTCACTTCTGGTCTCTCTTTTTGCCATTTCATAACTTCTGTCATTAGTGGCAAAAGATATATCGGAAAGACAAGATGAGACTGAATCGGAACGAGTCCGTCCTCTTTCATCAGAGGAGTCACTCTCTATAAGATTTTCAGCGATGCTCTGAAAACATTGGAATTGTGAGCATTGAAGTCAAATATAAAGAGAAACGAATTCAATACTTTCATCATTTCTAATTTTTCGGGATAAGCCAGGTCTCCACCACTGGGTGTGTAACCCATAATATTGGTTTGAATATAAATATTGGACCTGTACACTAGTCTCTCCTGTGTGTCTTCAAGTAAACGCCCAATCGATTTGATGAATGGTTCCAATTCCTGGCCTATTCATAAAATTGAGTTATTTTTAAGAAAATTAGTGTTTTAGGAAAAGACCGATTAAACCGATTAAAAGTTAAATACTTTGGTTTATGATATTTTCATCGATGAATTCACTTTTCAAAATATAACAGATTTCCGAAAGTGATTCCAAGTGCTCCAAATGGATAACCACTGGTCTCAAAGTGTCGTAAAGTTTTTGGCAGTTCTTATCCAAAAAATTGCTAAAATTTAATTCAATTGATAAGAATCTCACAAAAAAAAAAGAATAAAATAAAAAATAAATGATAAAGAATAGTAAGTAAAGTAAAGATTAGTAAGAAAGACTTTGACTAACTTTAGAGAAGTGCTCTGTTTTGTGAAGAATTGGAAAAATAATTGGTGTTCGTCCTGACAGATATGAATAATCATATTTGTGGTACTCCGTATAAGAGCACAATAATTGCGTTTATACGAAGAAGTCATCTCTTCAATGGCGAGGGACAGAACTGGACCAATGAGTGATTCTCTTATGTTGAAATAGCACTGATGACATTCATTCAAATACTGGTCATATCTATATTTGAATTTAATCAATGAGTAGAACATTTAATGGTTAGTACCTACTGTTCTGAGCGTTCATTTCTCTCTTCTATTTGTGACATTAAAGTCTTGATTCTGTGTGCATTGGTCTGGAATTTGCCGTAAAATAGTGTAAAAACACTATCGTTTGGAGTCAAGGCTTCTTTAGATTCGGGCATAACTTGAAGTGATGTCTGTTGTAGTGTTTTGATGACATGTGTTTTGATTGTGGACAAGGCCTGAGATTGCAAGTGCTTAAATTGCCTCAAGTAAAGCTCAGATTCTTTATAATTGGGCTTTGATTCCAAATATGCGATGCATTGGTCGAGACGGGACAGCATTGGCATTAGTGACTCATTCAGCACAAGCATAGTCGGCGCCGACAGTTTCTAACCAGACATTGCAAATGCATTGACAAACAAATCATTTGATTGGTAATCAAAATACCTTCGAAATGGGCTGAAGTTCATTGAAATACATTAACTTCTGGTCAATCTTTTCGATGGCGACAATCAAACCGTGCTTTTAATTGAATATATAATTATTAATAATTAAGGAAAAATATTTGTAGATTTTCACATCAAAAGTAAATCTAATACTTGTTGTTGTAATAGTTGTTCACATGAAGAATGAAGTGCTTTGGTTTTATTAGACACTGAGTGGTATTGTTCTCTAAGTTGATCCAAATATCCGAGGCTTGTAATGACCTCATCTAATAACTGTTTGCATTGCGAGTAATAATTTAATATTTTTCTGTAAATTAATCATTAATTAAGGAAAAATTGGCAAGGTCAGTGAAAGGCTCACTTGAAACTGGGATCCCTTTGACTCTTGAAATTGTTTTGAATGGTTTGAAACCATCGCTCAAACTTTGAAACAAATAAAATTCAATTAAAGACAATTATTTTCAGTTTAAACAAGTTTTAAGGATTTAAAGCCATTTCAAAGTGGAGGGAGTCCTCAACAGGTCAACCACCACAACAACTATGACAAGAGCCTACTTTTCATTAAATAAATCAATTTTAAAGACTAAGATCTATATGCCATATAATTGACCTGAATACAAAAATTAACCCATTAATTGGTCTAATCAACCGAACGTAAATGTCCTTGATATTATAAAAGCTAAAAGTACTTGCAATGTTGTCACTGCTCTTGGTCAGCACAAGTCTATAGGAATTGGGTTAAAGTTTTGATAAGCTTGAAATTTACTTCAAATAAAGTGTTGATATCATAGATGTCTGAAACCATTGACTTTTCTTCATTCTGTCCATCATTTGACTATCAATTAGAGAAATAAATTTATTTAAAAAATTTAAGAATTTTAAAGAATTTTACTTCAATTTTGTTTGGATTACAACTGGACTCGAGTTTACTAATGAAATCCAATTGCTTTTGAGAAAGTGGTGCAAAACTATTGTCAACTCTTTGCCATAAATCCAAAACAACGATACTATTGACTGCCATTTGAATCACATTTGGATTTAATTCAGTTTTCAATGAGTTGTCATTTGATGTTTGTTTACCTTTTTTTCCTATAAATAAAGTACGTTTCAAAGTCATATATTCGCCCCCAATGGGTCCCCCACCCAATGATTATTGTACCAGCTGCCTTTTAAAGATTGCCACGATATACAGCCCCGAGCAAAGGTTTTATACGTAAACAAAGTGCGCTGTGTAATTGAATGATTTATAATAAATATGAAATTGAATACATTGCACAGATTACGTGTTACTTTGTTTACATGCTAAACTTTTGCCCTGCTTATATCTGAATACTTAATAAGTAAAAATAATATTTAATTTTTCTCTGACAATCTGTTTTATTTAATATTAGAATCAGATTGTGTCTAATCCAGTGCTTTTATGATATGGTCACCAAATTATCTCCGCATTTCTTCAAAAGCCAGGTTAAAAGTTGTACTTCTTAATGAAAAATGGGAAAAAAGAGAGCGTCACTATTTTAATAAAAAAATAGTTGTAATTTAAGATGTAAAAAGTAGCTTGCTTAAAGTATGCGCATCTGGTGTTAATTGATTGACGACATTATTTATTTGTTATATAATATGTTTGGCTGTAATAATACAGTGTGTACTGAAAATACTGACAGTGCAGTCAATACTGTGTTCACAATTGCAATAAATATTGATTTTGTTTCCAATAAGTGTTTTACAGTTATTTTTGACTCCTTTTAACAAAACATAAATTAATGCCATTTTTAAATAGCATTCAATCATTTGTTGACTAAATTAACACATTTTAACTGTTAATGCAATGGTCGGCCAAAACTACTGAGTGAATGGCCACCAATTGGTCTTCAATTTAGTCAGTGATTGAAGATTGAAATCACAATTAAGTGAACCTTTGATTGATTTGTTTGTTTTCTTATCCATCCAAAAAAAATTATCCAAAAAATACAATAAAAACGATTATTAGCCTAAAGTCTGTGGAAATGTCGAGTGAAGTGCCGTTAGATCTGAGCAATGAATCGAAGCCCAAGTCTTCGAATAGCCTTAAATGTGAGTTTGTTTTGACCACAATCTCAATGTTTTTACAGTTTTCTCTTAATTTAAGTGAAAGTTAACTCAAATTTGATAAATGGGTCCAAAAGTGGCGACAAATTGGGAGTCAAATCGAAACGAAAGTCACAAATTGTGCACAAAGTGATTGACAAAAGCCCTGAGCCATTGGTGAAGAAGCAGAAACTGTTTAATGTTGGATCAGCTACCGCTTCAGATGTCAATCCTTTGCAGAGGGGAAAGTATGGCCTTCGAATGCTTCCCACACAAGTCGACTACTATCAGGTCTGACCCTATATTGCACTGACATTTCTCTAATTTTCATAAACTGTTTTCCGGTCCAATCAATACTTTTGTTATAATAACTACTCTTTGAATAATTAATTAGTTGTGAGGACCAGTCAGTGATGTTTTCAAAAAAGCTTTTATTCTCATATTTATTCATTTTTATCAAAATTTCTGCGTATTCTTAGACTTTTTTTCAAGCTATCTGTTGATCAATACTATCCTCATATTATTCTTCAATTGTCCTTAATTTTACTTAAGACAAACATTCAATGAAAGTCATAAAACGACAATAACCCTTCTATATAGAATGTATTTTGAGAGGGTATCAAATGGGAGAGGGTCAACTTAACTATTATTGTATTGAAAGAGAAGTGGAAAGCATGATGAAAGATGACGTCTAAATTAACTATCAAAATGGTCGAAAAAATCTCAAAATATTAAATCAATTATTTTATTTTAATTAATAATAATTTATTAATATTGGAATGTGCTTGCGCGCACAAGAAAAGAGGACTAATAGGGAATGTTCTAGGTTGAAGTAGTATTTATGGCCAAACTGAGGCCAAGGACCAAATTATATTCTGAAGTTTCTAGAAATTTGAGTCCACAGTCTCTACATTTTACTCAACAATTTAATGAAGCTTTTTCTGGGTTTTTCTACTCATTTTTTATTAGATTTGCTTAAACTGCCATTTATTCCAGTTAATCTATTAAATATGCCAATAAATAAGATCATTTAATAAAAGTGATTATAAAAGTGGGGCCTAGTAACTATCCTGCCCTCTTATTGTCCAATTAATGCCCACTTCTGAATGATACCGCTCTGTTTTTTATTCCCTCAAAAGTTTAATTTCTTATGGTTTATCTTGTAAATATATCAGTCAATATTAGAGGACCGAAGGGTGCGGATGTATAGGGAGTCTTCACGACCAACACCCGAAACGGAGCGCTTAGAGGAGATACAAATAAAAAGCGATAAAACAAAAGGCAAACCAAAATCGAATCAATCCCTCGGAAAATATGAAGTATTGAAAAATTTGAATGTTTTATGACTTTTTAATCAAAATCAATGCTCAGTTCGAAATCGGAGACATAGTTTGGGCGACTCTTCCTAATTATAAGACGTGGTTCCCGGCACTAATCATTTCACACCTGCATTGCAAACAGAAAGCGGCTAAAAAGGGTCAGACGTGGGTCTATTGGTTCGGTGACCATCAGGTTTCAGAAATACCTAAATCCAAAATCAAATCATTTGTAGACAACTTTTCGGAATTGAGTAAAGGAACGTCTTCTTTGACTAGTTTAAGAGTGAAAGAGGCACTGGAGGTATTGGCCTCCAGAGCCGGAATCACTTTTCCTCTGGATGAGGGCGTGGCCTCCAGCAGTACGAGCGTTGATCTCGAAGAGACTGCTTTGATTTCTTGGGCCAAAAATGGGTTTCCATTGAAAAGCAATTCAAATGTCGGCAATGCCTTCAAAGCGAATCCAATGAATCCGATCCCTTCTTCTGCAGCTTCTTATCTGCCATTAGATTCTGTTTACTCAGAAGCTCTTAAAACAGATGAAAGACTTCAGCAAATAGTTTATTACGAAGTGAAAGGAACCGAAGAAACGGAACCATCGAATGAGATCCCAGAATACAAGATGACACAAATTGAAAGAGTCAAAAACAAAGACCTGCCCATCGATAAGATCTGTATTGCCTGCTGTTGTGATGCCGAGTCCCTCATTAGTGACGCCTCTAAAACTTTGCTCCGACACCCAATTTTCGAAGGAGGTCTCTGCCGACTCTGCTATGATAACATTCGTGTGACAATGTATGCTCCCGGAGCCGACCACAAAAATGTAAGGCCTTCCATTGCCTCAAAATCTGTCTTTTGACTAATACTATATATAATTAATTCAGTCATTTTGTGCAATTTGTGGACAATTGGGAAATTTGGTAATTTGTGTGAACGACAAGTGCCACAGGTTTGAGCTAACCATCTATTGATTCAATATTTTAACAATTGTTTTGTAGAGTTTATTGTCACAATTGCATTGTTCTGTTGGAGGGACCGGCAGCCCATCAAAAGGTTAATATTTTGCCTATGATTTGTTCATCTGATAACTATTTATTTTAAGGTCTTGGACACAGAGAAATGGGAGTGTTATGTATGTAAACCAGTTCGCGAGGAAATGGGTCTTTTGCGAGTCCGACCCAACTGGAGATTTAATGTCAAGCTTTTATTCGATTCATTGATTAATGGTTTAAAAACAGCGAATCTGATCGAAGAGTCATTAAATGACAAAAAGCAAATCAGAATTTTGTCTCTAATGGATGGCATCTCTTCTGGTAATGATTTCCGATTTTGTCATTTGCTTTCTATTTAATCGTAAATTATTTTACATTTAAATTCAGCCAAAATAGCTTTGGATCAGTTGGGTCTGCAAACGGACGCTTATTTTGCCTCTGAGTCCGACACCGATGGCATCGAAATCTCTAAATTGAATCATAAAAATACTATTTTGTACATCGAATCGATTGAAAACATCACTATTGAGAAAGTAATCATAGATTTTGTGGATTTGAAAGTTCAAAGATTACTCTCTTTTAGATCGCTTCGATTTCTCCGATCGACTTAGTCTTGGGTTCGTCTCCACCCGAATATTCATCAACTGGTTCCGGACGTAAGAGTCTTATCGGTTTGTATGACACCGCAATATCAATTGGTTACCCAATTATTCTGTTCTACAGATAACAAACGGAGCGGACATTTCTTTTTATACTTCAATCATATCATTCATTTGTTACGTTTGGCTAATAAGAGTCGCCACGTCTTCTTCTTGTGTGAAAATTCCAATCCTTTGAATCCTTCCCAAAGGGATATCATTTCGAATCTTTTTATGGTATTTTCAAAGAACAAGTCAATTGATTTTATCTTCTGATTAAAAATTGTATGCTTTCAGTGCAAACCAATCACTTTGTTTGCCAACGATTTCTCTCAGAAACGGAATCGCTATTATTGGAGTAATATTCCGGGCATTAAAAGGTATTAAGTGATTGCTTCAACCCATAATTAATTGCACATATTCTTCATTCAGACCTCTGCCACAAACAATTCAAGAGAAGTTCATTCGTGTCATCAATATATTGGCTCAGAATATGTCTCGAAAACAAGATTCAGATAAGTCTCCAATTAGTCCAAAATCGAGCAAAAAATTGGTTGAAAATGAATCGGAGGACAAGTGTTTTGAGCCGAACCAACTCGAAAAGCTCTTCGATTTGAAGCACAACTACACTGATGTCAGTGATGTGACAAAGAGTAAAAAACAGAGTCTTCTGAGCCGAAGCTGGTGTGTCTCCATTCTTTGCCATTTGCTTTGGTCTCTCACTGACTTTTACTTAACATCTGACCAAAAGTTCGAATGATTTCCCCTCCTGTCCAACAACTTCTCCAAATAATTACTTTAAAAAAAATTAAGTCATTAATTATTTGTGATCAAAATAAGAGAGCAGTCATACAACTAAACCAATCCCTTGAATATGAATTTTTCGGTAATTATTATGATTACTATTAAAGTACTTTTAATTTACTTTTATGACAAAAGCCAGTAATCTATAAATTGATTCAATTATTTTCGTTCATAAGTTTGACTTTCTTTTAATTCACTAATTTAAAGACATTTAATATAATTTAGCCTAAATTTAGGTTGTTTTTAAACAGGGATACTAACGCTTCACGACTCTATCTGGGTCGAGCCCTAAATTTCAATTTTACATTGCTCAGTTGAATAGATGAGCAAGTTTTGAATCAAAATTTTGTTTGAGTTACTTTGGGTTAATCACATTAATCGATGCAAACATTGAGTCAATTGTTCAATCAGTATCCCTGTTCTGAAAATATTTATATCAAACCAAAAATATTTGCAGAAACCGATCGTAGAAATTGTTTTATTTTACAAAATTTTATTTGTTTTTATTAAACATTAAAAAAAGACTTAAATCATCTTGATTGAATTTCAATAAAGACATTAAAGCCGCTATTATTTCAAATGAGTTACTTTTTATTATTTAATTAAATACTCGGTTAAAGACATTTATTCAAAACAACTGTTGACTTGTATTCGAATCATTCGACGCATTCATTGAAGACTTCGAATAAAGTTCTTTAACCGAGGATTTTGTTGTTTGGATCTCAGCTTTCAGAGAATTCAATTATTTTTAAAGAGAATTAAATGAATGCATAAATTAAATGAAGACAGATTAGTCCAGGTGCTTGAAACGAAAATATTTAATGTCGAATGTCTGAAAGAATAGTTTAGAGAACTAAAAACCGCTTTATTGGAGAGAAGGCCTCAAACATAAATCGTTTCTAATTTCATATTTGGAAGAACTCATTGATTTTCTTTGCCTTTCAATACATAAGAATGGAAGTGTCTCTCAGAAACTGGATTATTCCAAAAATATACAAACTGTGCTTACTCTTATTACTGCGTTATCTATCTTACTGTTAATTTGAGAAAAGGTTAATAAGGTATTTGATGCATGCTTCAACGATTTGCTTTTTCCAGCTAAATTTTGTAAAGAGTGCATGAAAAGTTAATTGAAACCAGCTTAAATTGATTACATTCTTAAAACCTGAAATGACCGACAAATTGATGCAAAATAAGCTGCCTTTCCCGCCACCTTTATAGTTTAATTTTGTTTTCAAATTTAGAGGAGGGTTAAGCTAAATTTTTGCATGCTTGAACGGTTTAGCAGAACAATCCTGGGATAGAATGCGAATAAAGTGATGAGTGGCACAAATTTATTTAACAATAAATAATTGAAATTAAATAATAAACACAAAAACATTGAAAACTAATTTTACATGAAATTAATTATTAGAAATGTTTGACTTTTTATGTTTATCTAATTTATATATCATAAAAGCACACGAACTGAACGCCACGACAATTAACCATAGAATACAACTGAGGGCTGTCGCTAATTGTGCCACTGATAGACACACGCCGTTAGCTCTGCTGTCTTTTCTTCCGGAATATATGGGCGCAGAATCTGTGCTAATATTGGGAAAAAATGCCAAATCGACAGAAGTGACCACTTGGAAGCCCTTCTTTAGCCCTATTTCGTTAGGCGTCGAGTCGGCCGCTCTTCTTATTCGAAGAGAACGCGGACCAAAAGGAAATTGTGATTCTGGGCCGCCGTTCGACTTGATTCTAATGTTATGAATTTCTGGTCTAAAATTATTTGAATTGATCACATTCCTCACTATATGTGCATTGTTCGCTACATGCATGGGTACTGGGATGTGATGTGACGGCACTGGAAAAGCAATTTTGCCTATGTTCTGTTGTACAGGAAACTTTTGAGGGCCCATTAATTGTTGCTTAAATATTTCATTTGGTAATACTTGTAAAAACGGTAATCCAGGCTGAAGTGGAACATCCAATACTTGAGCAATTGGTGCCTTTACTGGGAGCCCAACGGGGGGCAGCTTTTCATTAGGATTGACTGAAATTTTTTTATTAAATTGATTATTGATTCTAAAGTGTCCGAAATTTTCGTGAACTCCATTAAAAGGCAGACGATTATTGTTATTAAAAAATTGGGGTTTGTGTACGACTTGGGCCACACCTGCATCTCCTTCGGCTGAAATTATGTTTTCTACGAAAAATGGCGTCGACTGTGTTGGCTCCAAATCTTCAGAAATTATCTGATCTGTTGTTAAAGAATTTAATGAAACATTTTCAGACTTGTCTTGATTTGAGTGAATCGAATGAAGTGCTTCAGCGATGGGCTGTTCTTCGATCCGATTCGTGAACTTTGAGACTAAATCTTTGACATTATTTCTTTGCATAAGTGATAAAATGTCTTTTTGTTGTAATCCGTTGGCAAAAGTTGCGGCCAAATGATTAAAATCAATGTTTCCTTTATTTAAGCCATGATTTGAAAGCAGTTTATTTGCGACTTCAAAATCTTCGGGTTTCAAGTTTGCGATATTCAGAGTCGAAAGATTAGGAATTTTAAATCTTTGGTTCGGATCAGATTCAATTTCCTTGTTGTGAATGACAGGTACTTTGTAAACGGGCTGATTGTCAGTTTCCTGACCCATCATTCCTTCTTGGTTATTCTCAAAATTCGAAATCAATTGAACCCTTTGATTAGAGGAAACTGTCTGATAGTCATCTTGAGATTCCTGGATATGTGCTTCAGGATGAGTGGGTTCACTGCTTTTGTCATCAATGTAATGTTCACCATCACTATTCATATGCATTGGAGGTAACATAGTCTTGTGTGGTGCTCCCAAATCTTGATATGAGGGTTGGGCTTCGTCTTCCGATGGAATGATGTCTTCGTTACTCATCATTTGATCCGGTAATGAGTGTGGTATTTCAGCCGACACTTTCAGTGATGGATTATTCGACTGATCAGGTCCTCCTACTTCGCAAACATCAGCACATCCATGTCTGCACACTTCTACAGTGCATTGGATCTGCACATCCATAGAATCGGGGAATTTGAAAGCGAGGAATTGCGCGTAAGATATCAAGGTTGCTTTTCCTTTTGTATCACGAATTTTCTTGAATTGCGATAACATCTTAGGTCTTAATACACATCCGTACTCATCAGTCAAGTGAATGGCCGGTTTGACGCCGTCGTGTGCGAAACACGACTTCACTCTCATATCAAATTGATTTTTATAGTCATTAATTGCTATAACAATAGTCATCGGTTGACCTAAACATCAAAAGCAAAGGCTTAGAAATTAAAGTTACTTTTCTCTCTTAATAATACATACCGACAGCTACTATGCGCGACACTTCCCTGGCCCAAGGTCCTTTACCTTCTTGAATAGACATCCAACAATCAATTTCATCACCTTGAAAATTCATTTCAATGACATCTAGGTCAGCCACCTGTGGTTAAATGATTGGTAAAGTATCCTCTTATTATTAATAGCAAAGCGAAAATACTTACGGGAATGGCGGGTCTAAAAGTTGCCGGCTTTTCATAAGCTTCAAACCATTCACATCTGAGTCTTTTGGCCTCATCCCAGGCCTCTATTATATCAGTGCCATATTGGATGACAATTGTATTTTCGTAATATTTGCCCTGGAGGTCTGGCTTAGTGCCACACTGGTCGTACTTGACATTGAAAGTGGCATGGGTTATACTCGAATATGGCTTAACGTAAACGCAATTTTGCTGACCATAAGTTCCCTTCGAGGTTATGATTCCCTGGAAAGGAGCACTGAATTCTGCCCTTACAGTCATGTGTTCTTTGCCACAAATCACATCAAGAGCTGTTATTTTTGCTGCACCCACTTGTACATCCTTAGCCCACGCAGGAGGTGGGTCAGGTACCCACTCTCTCGCTGCAAAACACTATTAAAAAAGTTCAAAATACTTTATTAAAATGTAATAAATTTAAATAAATTGTCTTGAACATTCAATTTTTCCATTAGAAGCTTTATTGATAGAAACAAAAAACCAAATTGAATTTTAAATAATTTTAGAAAAGGTTGCAACAGATTATCAACTCAGTCAAGTAAATTGCATTAATTTTCAATTGTCTATAATATTATATTAGTTATAATTCAGTGGTTAGAGTAAGGAGTGGGAGAATGACAGGACATGACTCTTCAAAGTTTACGAATTTTTTTTATGAGTGTGACCGCTTCTGTGCCATTGTTTTCATTTGAGTAAATGTTCCTTAAAGTGGGCGAAACGACCCAACTATACATTCCAACAATTAATTGAACTTTTGTTTGAATAGCAAATAATTCACTGGTTTTCGCTTAAATGATTACAAATATTGAAACTGTACAGCGATGGCCAAGCAACCAAGTGCATCTTAAATACTGCATTTTATTTTTTAGCTCCGCCAAAATTAGCCATATATTGTCTTCAAATCTTTAACATTATGAACAGATTCTAAGTCTATATAACATTTAAAAAGAGTTGCATTTTTGGTGGATTTTGCCAAAAAATACCTCAATCCTAACTTCCATCTGATTAAAGTAAAAATTCATTTCTTCTTGAGGTCATGTATCTTGGCCACCTCTGAAACTGTAAGAAAACTTGGCTTCCAATTTGGAAATAAATTGACAGCTGACCCAACAGTCAATAGTTGACAAACACTTAACGTCTTCATCGTTCTTAACTTCAAAATAAGTTGTCTTTTAAAAGAGTGAATGACTTCTCTCAGAAAAAAATTAATCTCTCGATCTTTACATTTTGCAATTAAAAAATATAATTGTTTTGTATTCGAATCACTTTAATAATTGGTCAAATTTATAATTAAATTTTTATCTCGATTAAGATTGCTGGCTTAAAATTAAAAAGAGTGAATATTTGTTTAACTTTTAGACTATTTTTTATCTTAAATCATTTATATCCTCGTTTTTACTGATGACATAAAACAAAAGATACTTTAAATTGCAGACAAGTTCTTCTGGTCTATAATTATTGTTTAAAATGATTTAAATGATATAATTTTGTTTTTAAAACAACTGATTTTGTTTTTGAACAAAACTTTGTAATAAAGAAATTTCTGTATAATTTGTTTCGGAATGAATTTTCATACTTTCGTGAATAAACTCAATTAACCTTTTCAAATAATTTGATTTAATGAGCAATGAACTTCTGATTAATTAATCAACGTTGCGATTCAAATTTTAACCTAGTATAAATTATTATCAATGTTTATGTTTTATGATAGCCAGGAACGAGGATTCGATTCACTCGAGATGTTTAAAAAACTATTAGGCTATAATCGAGGCTAAAATCTGTTATTTCTGAAATATCATTAAAAATTCAGGACATTCTCTCTCTTAAGAGAAAAATCCTATTCAAGTCTATGATTGCAACTCAACTATAAAAACATTAATTTTTCAATTTCCGTTCAAAACAAATAACATGACTTTCTTGTACTGAAGCAAAGGTTACGAAACATGTTCTTAATTGAAGTTTGACACTTTTAACCAACTTCAATACGAGGTTAATCTTTACTGAAAAATTAAGTAAACTATTACTGTTTTCACAAGGCAATTTGATCCAGTTTAGAATATTAAAAATTTGTGGCGATTCTATAACCTACTCCACAATTTCATTTATATAAAACTGCTTTAGGAGTTTGAGAGACATTTTTCGTTAAAAGAAGAAATCGTTCCTCAATTCTATTCTTGGCAACTGATCTTGAGCAGAAAAGGGTCATTTACTAATAAATTTCAGTCTATTGTCGAATAAATGATACGTTGAGTGTTCTATTTTTAGACAAACTATAACCATATATCAGGGAAAACCAATATTTTTCTATATTATTATTTAAATTTATTTCTATTCTTCTGTGTATTTATCTCTGAGACAAATTGCACAGAAAGTTGTAGGGCTCTACTGATTGGTACCAATTGCTGGCGTCTGTCCTGCTTTCTATCAAAATTGTTTTTCCATTTAACATAAAAAATATTAGAAAAATATTTCTTACAGTTCTTTAGCAGTAAATGTATATTTGGAACAATTTTTTCATTACTATTAGTCTAAAAGCAATAAAATAATTGCATCCAATTTAGAAAGGAATTTGAAATGTTCTGAACACATCTGTATTTTCATCGAATTCCAGTTATGGTTCGATTGTTCACTCCTTCAGGATATATACATTTCTAGCAATTACTCAAACAATTTTCAAGTTATACCAGAGGTGTGCAAATTCTTAGGAGTCAACAATGATTGTGAAAATGCAGTCATGAATAGATTTATTTTTGTTTAACACAAAATACCAGGGGTCGCCAAGGTACGATAGGGGGTATAATAGTAATCTCGAAACTCGGGGGGGGGGGTTATCTTTCCAAGACGGCTCGAAATACAACCAGAAGCGGCTATTTTGTTCCCTATCCTTATCCTAAATTCAATTAAATAAAGCTTTATTTGAGCTTTAAATTTAAATTATTTTAAATGACCCTCGTAGACCACTGCAAAATCAAAATCATTTCCAATAAATTGTCGAACAACTGTTGATCAACGAATGCAATTTGACAACTATATAGCTCATAATTGAACATTAAGTTCAACTTTTTTTTTCATTTTTAATCCTTATATTTTTAAACAATTCATAATGGCAAAATTGAATTTGTTTTAATTGAAGTACTTAAAAGTGATCTTACCGTTTGTAGAACAAAAAATAGGAAAATCTTGGCGCAAATAATCGATTTGTATTTACATAAATCCAAAAGTTTAGCCTTTGATTTCATAATAGAATCCTTTGTGGCACTAAAAACGATTAAATTTCATTAAAATAAATAATATTCTAATATTTAATGATTTGTTAAATGAAGTTCTTTTGAAATGAATGAACAAATTAAAATATAAAATATATAAACAGAATAGATATACAGAAGAAGAAAAAGAATGAGCCTACAACTTTTCGAACACTCCATTAACCATTCAAAATAGCGAATTCAAAATACCCATTCATAAACTAAACTAAACTAAACTAAACTTCTCAAATGGATCTCATTTTCATTGGAAATTCAATAGAAGAAGTAATTATTGCGGTCTATTTTTTGGCACCAAATCATCGGCTCATCTTATTTTGATTGAGTGCTCACACATTACTTCTAAGTTTTTGTTTGGTTTTAGAAGTTAATATTCACTTCAGGATATACAAGCACAATCAAGATGGGCAAGGCCAGACTGTCTAAGAGTAAAAATTGTCCTCTTTCACTACATAAGCGAAGTAATGTAGTATAGTTTGTAGAAAAAAATAGGAAAGACGCCGAAAATTGCTGCCTCGTTTCGTTAGACCTGAGCCTAAATAAAGGGATATCTGGGATTCTATATCCTCCTTGGGCATCCCTGATAACGAGGTCACAGACTATTTTAGATTTGCGACTAAAGACTCCTTTTTTGAATTCTGATTTTAAGCAACTTTTTTGAGTTTTGATAACAAAAATATTGATTAATTCAATATTTTTATTCATTACTTTTTCGATATAAATTGAGTTCATTAATATTTAGAGCAAATATCAAGTTTAAAATTTTACTCATCATGGCAAATTGCTTTAAATAGGAAAACTTTGATCTAAACCGGAATCAATTCTGAAATTATAAAACGGATTCAATAAAAATAATAATAAAATTAATACTTGTTAATTATGTAATAAGATTCAACATTAATTGTTCAAATTTTTCTGATTTCCGAGAGACAAATATGTGCTCAGAAATAATTGATAGACTAAATGAAGACAAGTTATGCCCATATATAAGTTGATGGCTTAAAGCGTCGGCTCTGAGCTTAATATTATCATTAGATAGAAAAGTATAGCAAACTGTCATTCCATTGGAACTGGAATTGATTAAACTGAGCGTAAAATCTCTGCCCGATTGGCCTCTAATTGTTTGGCTAAAATGGTTGTGTTTATTAAATCGATTAAATTTTCTTTATTTTTTTATCAGTGCTATTTTATTTTAGTAGCGATTGTATGGCTCACGAAATCATTTCAGTTGTGACTCATAATAAAACTATAAAACAGGTATTCATTACATAATTTGAATTTTCTGGTAATTAATCTTCAATTTAGGCCTTTTTTGTAAAAGAATTCCAGAGTTGGGTTTGAATATAAAATATTAAATGAAACCGCAAGCAATTTTTCAGCAATTTTTCAGTCAACTTCGAGCCAAATATTCTGCAAAGCTGTCGACCTTGACTTGAGTTCAAGTCCGTGACCACATCCACAGTAAACGTGTGATCGACGCCAGCGATTCATTGATCCAAAGACTTAAACGAAGCCAACCCACCAACAAAACAATTGTCAAAGCCTTCGACAATTCTTTGTTTTGTCTCTCTGACTAAGAGAAGTCAATTTCAACAAATAAAATACGGAAGAACTTTATGCATAAGTGATGATCAAGCTCATTTCCTTTTTTTCGACATTTAACTCAATGATCACTTTATTTGATATTTTATTTTTGACGGCAATAAAGAAGTTTAGTGGAATATGATTTGACCTTGATTCCACTCCTACACCCCCAGGACCCCAATCATTGTGGCAAAAGACATATTTTAATATCTTAAGAATAATAAATAAGTAGAATATTTATTTGGAATAAAGTCGGTATTAAGAGAACCAGTCTAATAAAGATATTGGAGAAAGGGGCTGTCTATAGAAATTCAGCCACTTATCAAGATGAGATAAATATGTTGCACTTAAATTAGAGTTAGCCAAGCTAAGGGGTGGTTTCACAAAACATGAAGGCAAGAATCGGCCATTCTCTCAAGTAAGCTTATTTTTGGTAATTTTAAACATTGATTATTTTAACTAGCCAATAATGTATTATTTTTGGCTGACATTACTGAAAAATTGGCCACTGGTGGAATTTTTCAAAGGAAGGGGAAGGGTCCTTATGCTAGAGGAATCCAGATTTTTCAAAGACTAGGGCTTGACCATTGGCTAACCCTCGATTAAATACAATTGATTTGATTGTTTCAAACCATTTCAATTTAAAAAAGTTTATTATTTGTAAAAAGACAAAAATGTTCCTATAAGTTTACTTTTTAGGTTTTAGGACATCAAATGCTTATTAAATCCAATTTCGGGAAAAGAACCCCTTAAATACAACTTGCGTATCAGTGAAGTGCTCTACTTCTTACAGTTTAAAAAGTTGAACTACTAACTTTTAAAATAGCCTGCTATCATTAATGCTCAAATTATGATAAACTTTCTTCAAAATTTTGAGTAAAATAATTAGTTTGCTTAATCATTAAATTAATTAGTCGTCCGCTGACGCTTTCTAGAGCAAATAGAAATACAGTATTACAGAATGAAACACCTTTTTTCTGAAGATTAATGAACATGTTTGACAAAACAAGTCTTTCAAAAATGTTGCGGAAGAAGAGGATCTAATTTTGATGACAAAAGCTTATTGTTGTTAACCCAATACAAAATAGTTTTAAATTTTATTGACTCTTAAATAATGTTTTGTAAACGATATAAAGATTGACCAAATGATCATTAATCAAATAGTTAGCGATGTTTTATAAACTTTTTTTATATTTAAGTGAAAGACATTTCAATTTAATAGCTATTAATACTTTCCAACTGTAAAACTCTTATAAGCAACCTTTGGAAATATTTGCATCTAGTGCATCTCGTGTTGCATCTAGTGTTTCATAATGTTCAATGAATTGCACTATTCATTGAACATTATGAATGAATGAGAGGAAGTGCAGTCTCAGAAAAACATTCAGAAATGGCATTATAAATTGAAGCAGGCATAAAGAGTTGACTAAAACTAACATAAACTTGATAACATAAATTTGATAAAAATGGTGAACTCAAATGTTTACAAAAAGTGTAATAGACATTTTTAATCAGAATTATTAGGTTCATACACTTTTACAAGAACTAGAAATAAATAATATGCCAAATTAAAAACAACCCTCCCGCCCCTGCTCTTAAGTAATGGGTCAGAAATTAACAAATTTAATAGAAGCTTCAGTGAAATGGAAAAAAGAGGACAGATATTAGATATAAAAAGCCTTAGAAACTAATTCTTAAAAATTGTTAAATATCCACAAAACGGTGTTAATTGCGAATATCTGATCAATATTTTCTTCGATATTTTCAGGTACAAATTACTGATTCCAATTAACAAAAATTTGTTTCGAGCAAAATAGTTCAAAAGAATTAAGTCTTTCATTTTGTTCTATATTTTTCTAATTATTCTATATTTTTATTATTATTTGTGATATCATAAAAAGAAAGAATTTCGAGTGACTGGCACATTTTACGTGATATATGAATATAAAAACCATATATTATTTTGAATGAGTTGAGGTTACGATTGAAAAACCAGTCCTTATTTAGACTTTTAGAGAGTCATCGAAACAAAGGGATCGCCAGTGATAGACAGGTGAGACCCGATCTATCATTTTGTCAAATTATATTGCAATCAAATACAAACGTAATCTCATTCAAAACGAATAATAATAATAATTAGTCTACATTTGGATTTCGTGCGAGTCCTCCAACAGTCCCTCCAACAGACAAATGAAGGGACGACTGCTTTAAATAAATTATAGTTTACATCAAAAAATAGTTATTAATTTGTAGATAAATAGTTGTCTATTGAATCGATTGAAAAACAAAATAATATTTGAAGTGGAATTTCATCGATTATTTTGCGAGTTTACAACTTTTATTTATACAATCGATCAAAATTTTGATCCAAAATCATAGCTTTCATGACAATAACTTGGTTAATCCAGTGGATCCTGCTCAGTAGAATCCTTGAAATAATAAAAAAAAATGCTGATTCGGGTCATTCCGTTCGTAGTTTTCTCAGTAATAAAATAAATTTAAAAATAGCGTAAATATAATTTCTCGAATCAAAAACAACTGCAAATCATTGAATTCATAAGAAAAATGTTAAACAGTAATAAAATACAGTCAATGCAGTCAAACGGTTAAATAATTTTCAATTCAAACCAATTTATGAATATATTTAAATAAATATAAAAATTAAATAAACGTGAAGTCCGACCAGAGTTTAATTGAATGGAATTTCGAATTTGTTTGAAATCCAGGTCTGTTTGTATAAATTAAGGCCAATTTATTCAATGATATTAAATTTTAAAAATTCAGGACATATTGCTATTCATTTTAGCTGTTTATTCATTAATTTGATTGATTCTATTTGTATTATTGGACTTGAAATTGGCCATAACAATAGTTGCACAATCACTTGCTTATTCATAAAAGTCTGCTAACATTCTTTGATTTTTTTTGAAATGACATTTGTCTTAGACTTCAATTTTAAATGAATGAGTGATAAGATGACATAAATTTAGTTTAATCTTAGCCTTCATCAGAGTTTCTACTTTTAAGGTAAGATTGCATTTGAACTTCATTTCGAATTCAATTTGAGGAGAGATAGAAAATATCAAAACATTTGAAATTTGAAAACCATTTCAAAGGTTAGATTTGAATCTAAAAATTTAAAGTTTAAACTATCCAACTCTAAACACAAGCACATGATTGAAATATACTAGGCTATTTGATTGATTCGAATGTTTTTATCACTGATATTCTAAATCTTGAATGCTGCTGGATGACTTGATCAACAAAATGAATTTTTTCATATTTGTTGAATAATCTCACCATTCATTTTTCTTGTGAAAAGTTTGACAAAACGTATTGTGATAAAAATGTGTTTTTATTCCGAATCAACTAAACTCAGTCATTGAAAGCTGAATCGGGTGACTGATTCTCACTGTAATAACTGCCAGAATGTAAGACATTGTTAGAGACCTCTTTTCATTCATATTCATTATAATTGAATTCAATTTGTAATATCGAGAAAATCAGAAAAATTTCAAAAATGCTGGATTCAGGGGTGATCAAGCTCAGCCAATAGAAGATAGTTGACAAAACTTTTTATAAGATCTCAGTCGGGCGTACCTTCTTTTCTCACCATCTTTACCTTCTTTCAAGATAACCGATAAATACATTTTAATCAGTACTAAATTCAGTTTATAGTTATTTTTAACTAGCTATGGCCGTTTTTGTAATTGTAGCGATCATTTCCACTAAATCTTAGTTGTTAAATTCAAGCCTATGGTTCAGCAAACTCTCCTCCCTAACTAGAATCTTAGAATCCCAACACAATGCTATTTTAACACACAATTCTAACTAGATTATTAACTAAAAATATGTAAAGATCACTAACAATACTATAGATATGTTGAAAAGTGACTAAAGCAGCAAGGGTAACAGTCTCAATTATAAATTACAACTAAACAGTAGACAATAGAAAATAGATTTAAAATTTGATTCGGTTTTTGAAGAATAAACACAATTATTATTATTTTTTAAGAACAAAGAAGTGGTATAAGAAATGGTCGAATAACCCATTTCAACAACAGGTGTTTTAGTTTTTAGGGCTTATGGTTGTGGAGACACACATTCGTTAATTGCCTACACGTGAATTGACTTCAATTGTGCTCAATGTCAATGTCAACTGTTTTGCTTCAATTGACTCACAATTAACTAAATATTATTGAAATGAAGCGATTAGTAAATGATTGGCAAAAGCCGTTCACTTTTGGGATTTGTCGGAATTCTGTTCGAGTTTAAGATTATTTCAGATCAAATCATTGATAAGTTTTAAAGTTTATTCTCGAATTAAGTGAATACTAAGCAGAGAATAGCGGAAAATATCTATTAATGCGCGGATAGTATTGCAAACGATATGTTAGTTTGCATTCTAGTTCTGCCTCAGGTCTCCGAAGTCTTTAAATATTCGCATTTCGTTAAGCATTAGTTTAATAATTATAATTCACTTCAGACTATCACATATCCTGATTGAAAATGTGACAGCAATTCATTCAAAGTGAATCAATTGTATTGAATTCATTAACAATTTTCTCATTAATACTAGTCTTTATCGCCCGAAAGAATCATTCATTGCTTTAAAATATTTTTCAAATAAGATAAACAAATAAAAAATATTTTTGTGAAACATTAAAAATTATAATTAATAGGTTTTCAATGCTATAATTGACTGCAATCTATTCGAATCTCATCAAAACAATTAAATTAGAATTTATAAATTTTTTTCTTTTCCTCGATCAACATCTGGCAGAACCATAAAAAGCAATTAAATCACATTTTTGCGCTCAACATTCACAAACTAATGCATTTCCTTCTATCTTTTGAGGTTTCAGAAGCAATCCTACCTCTCATTCCAACTTCGGAGTCAAAAGTAAATAAAATCAAAATAATTACAATTTTACAATAGATATACATTTATAATATATGTATATTAGAATCAGTGAAGTTTTGGAATATTTTTCTGTCAAAAAAACAGAAATCAATCATATATTGTTTTCATTTTGAATGGAAAACAAACATGAAAACTAATTTTTGTACTAGTGAATAATATTTTCTAATTTATTGGTCTCATCTATTATTTATAAATAATATGCATTTGTTCGACAAATTGGCTCAAAGTTAAAAGTTGTGGATTAGAAGAGATTAGAATAAACCACTTTTAGAGTTTGAATAATAATAATAATAATTGAAAGAATAGAGAAAATGTGAAAATTTTAATTAATCTATCTAAAGGTGAGCAGAAAAGGCATATAAATCGGAGAACAAATAAAGAGGAATGATATGAGTTATTACCTGTTTTTTGGATACTTTGCAGACTTTCCACTAATGAATAAATTCTCCCTTTAATCGAATCAACGAAATCCTATTATCATAGTCTGAAGCAAACATTAATAGCATTTATTAGACGGAATGTCACATTAGAATCGAACGACATGTGTGTCAATGAAATAATTGTCACAATAAGTTGATCTCACAATTGAATCATTGCTAAAGAGACTGATGTTATGTCTTAAATGAGTGTAAGAATTGTGAGACCATGGCAATTGAATTCGACAAATATTGCTATTTTTTAACGTCTATAAACATAAAACTAGTTCTGAGCGAAATACTGGTCGGTCGACTTGAGCACAAACATAGCATCCGCCTTATGTTAAGCGCACAAACTTTTGAATTACAAGAAGACCTTTAGAAGTCTGACTGCAAGGCTGTCTAAAGTGTATTCCCGGTTTGCTTCGATGACTTCATGGCCGTGGGCTTCGTTTTAAAGCTATGGGCAAAATATGTAAAAGCACAATCAGGTCATTTGCTTTTAGGGCTCATTTCTTGTTTGCTCACACTTTGAGTAAAACACTATATTTATAGAGAATATTATATAAATGTTTTATTACACAATATTTACCGTCTCCTCTCAATATTCACTTTGAAAAATAAAAACCAAAACACTATCGGATAATTTATCATAAGAGGCTCTAGCTAAGAGTTCAGTTGACATTATTAAGTGCCAGAACTAATTATATCCGGGTTTTATCTAACTTGAGAAAAATCTCCTGATTCTCGATTATGGGTTAGGAGTGAAAATCAGAGAAAACACCTGGAAATTGATTCACTCGTTTTCTTCGTTCTTTCCCTTTTCAGATCAAATCTATTGTTTCATATAATTAGCAGATAATCATTAAATGCAGAATTTTTATCATAAATATCAGTAAATATATAAATACCATATTTCATAAACAAAACTATATTAAATACATTATTACAAATATTACATTATTACAGAATATAAATATATGGCTTAATAAAGACGAATTGACATAGTATATAATTCCAATTTTAACACTCATTATCACTTATTATCTACTCTTCATTCTAAGCGGATATAAATGTATTAAAAATATTTAAGCTATTTAATATAACGCAAAGAATTAACGCCTTTTGATAATAATTATTAATCATCAAGGGAATGGATAACTGAGTCAGTAGGACTTAATTGATATTTTTTTATCACGCTAATAAATCTTAAATTGCTACAAAAAATTAATCCCCAATATATTCGCCATATTCCGATTTAGTCCTACAAATCTTGTTTTATAAATAAATTATTTAAATTAATCAAAAATAAAAGCAAAAAAATGCACTTGATAAAAAATTTTAAACCTGTTCTATTGAATTCTGCTCTTTATAATGTTATTATCGAAATTGGTTTAACCTTTAATTATAGGAGAAATTTACTTTGAGTTTCAATTTTGATTTATATTTTTACTTAATCTGAGTAAATGTTTATCCGTTCTCTCAGTTAACTACAATAGTGATCACAATTTAGCAATAATTGTTCGCGGATTCGAAGAGCATTTCAACTTGCTGCAGCATTTTTTAAATGCTTTTCTAAGTTCAAGTTAATTGATTACTTCTTATCAAGTTATTTTTATGCAAATGCATTTAAGTGCCCAACAGAACAGACTTTACATATTCACTAATGAATTTTAAATTCAATGAAATCTTGATTTTTCAAAAATAAATTTTACAATAAAAGCTAAAATCAGATAAAGGAGACACACCCTGGCATTATTCACCTTAAAATGCATTAATTATTCCTTAAAATCCTGACAATATCATTTTTTTAGCGCCATTTAAGAAGATATTTTAAAATTGCCTTTTTATTTGATTTTTTTGTCGTTTATGAATATAAAGAATTCAGCATTTAAGGAATATCATTAGGATTAACGCCTAGATTAATTTAAGATTAATTTATGACAATTAATTTAAAACAAAACAATTAAAGAGCATATAAGTAAGTGTAGCTGACATAAGTGACCAAGCTAAGTAACATATTCTTTGTCAATTAGCCAAGCACCTCCACACAGATAATTTTACAGAATTCAACTGATAAATAGATATTTCATTTGAATGGATGAATTGGTTTAGCAAGGTCGAAACACACAGTATTAGAATGGGGAGGAATTGTCAAAATTGCTCTGTTGAATGTGATTCGGCTGAATGGTCTATAAACGGTGTATAACATATGAGTCGATCGCAACCCCATTAATTAGAAATGACCAGCCTTAAATCAAAGATTGATGAGAGAACTTAACTGCATTTTCATAGAATTCTGAATTCTCGAATTAAAATTAGGTCCAATCAAATTTGAATTCAAAATCTAAACAGGAATTTGTCAAAATAACCTCGATTTATTTCCTGCACAGTTCTGCTTTGCACAATCTTCAAAATAAAACATAACATAGCAAAACATGGTCCTTATCTACTGAAGAGGACGATACTCAACCAAAATTATGTGCGACATTCCCAACAATATTAAAAACCAATTTGAAATTTACTTCATTTGAATACAGCTATCGATAAGAAATTAAAAACAAATTTAATTAAAAGAAATCTATGAATTTAATGCGATTAACACCGAATCAGAACTCATTTGTGGCCAAAGACCTGTATTTTATTACAATTTTTTCTTCTGATTTATGTCTATATCCTTCAAATTTTATTATTTTTATTGAAACAAAAATCAAAAGTCGGATATTTACGAAATCAAATGATTTTAAAATTATTTAATTAATTAAAAAATATGCAAATTTATTTATAAACCTCTTAAATGTCAAATTGGAAAAAATTATTCAAATGGTTATAAAAGATTGACTCAAGAATTGCATTAAAAAAGAACACAAGAATTAAAAAAATAGTGCAAAAAATAAAGAAGCTAAAATTAACTACTTGAAGTAGGGATAGCCATAAAGTTACCATTTTGGGAAAATTGTTCAGACCTCATGAGCAAGATGAGCATTAGAGTAGAAAAATAAAATTTCCTTTGCTCCTACAACGATTTGAAAATGCTGATAAAAAGCGCTAAAAGGATATAAAAAATAGAGAAAGGTCTATTTTCCGACATCATTTCGGAAAAATTGCCATAACTAATTGGATTTTCGTGTGGCCGAAATTTTTTTTGAATGAGTTTTTCAGTATACCGCCGGTTGGGTGGTTTCGGCTGACCCTTGTTGCTGATTCTTGATTTGGAACTATTTAGAAAAGTTAAAGATGATAAGCAAAATAAGGGTAGAAATTGTGAGCACCTAGACAACTTTAAGAAAACTACCATCTAGACAGGGATGCCCAAGGCACCTTCAGAGTCTATACAGGATTTTTCCCCCTGAAATCAAGGTATTTTAGTGCAATTCCATGGCCTTATTTGCTTTTACCGGCATGTTCTTGGTTGCGAGAGAATATGGTAGGTATTACTTATAAAGACATAAGTATTAATAACCATTTTAATGAAAGTTTTATACTAGAGTTGAAATAAGGTGATTAAAGTTCAAGTATTTTGTTTGTCAAAAAGCAACGGGGTCCATTGTGCTTTAACCCTTAAATCAGAAAGTTCTGTTTACCCCGTAACATTTTTTTAAAGAGCACAATGTGATAAAATTGTGTATTTTTTGAAATCTTTCACAAAGGCCCCAAGTGAAACTTTTATAGATGGATAGTACACCAATAGCCAAGACACGTAGGGTGTGCTTCTTTTAAAGTTAAACTAGCAAAAAAATTGAATTCCTAAAATCAGGAATGTGTCCGTGACCATAGGGGGATATAGAGAGGGATAGTGACCCAGGCTAAAATCAATTAAAAAATTTTCACAGTTTTGTTCTTAATTAGGTTTATTTCTGATAATTTCAAGTATAAACTAGCTTAATTAAGCCAGAATTAAAGCAATTCATCAAGTTTTAAGTCTAAATTTATTAAAATTACATACAAAATGGCGATTTTTTGGTCGCCATTACTAAAATGGAAATTTTTGAGGGGGTCAGTTCTACGTTTTTATGAGACAATTTTTCCAAACCTAGGCGGATAAATTTCGGACCTAGGAAATCCCTCTTGCACATCCCTACCTAAAGTTATTTAATTCTATCAATACCGTCATCTGTAGAGTTTGCCAAAATCAAAAGGCAATATGTAATCAGCTTTATTATTTATGCAGGACCTACACCTGGTGTAGCCATAGGAGGTATAGTATACCACCTGAAGTTGAGAATTAGCCAAAATACTCCCTTCCCTGATTTGAAAAAATATCAATGAAGAAATATAAAAAACAAACCCTCTTTAAAAATTGATGCCACACTTCGCGTTACGACTATTTTTTCTTAATTTTCCACCATTTAAACTGAATTAAGCTCAACTAAAAATGGCAGAATAAGGGATAAAATAACCGCCATCTTTGGAAAATACTCTCCCTTTATACCATTCTAAGGTTTAAGAAAAAATACGTCATTTTACCCTACCCTTATTGCCCTTAGGTCTCAGACCTTGGCAACCACTTTATTTGTGACTAAGCTTACTTAAAGCTACCGAACTTGATGATCATGATTCGGAATGTTTATTATACTTTAGTAAGCCTTTATCTTCAAGTATCTTAAATGAAGATTATGCTGACCAATTCCTTGTGATCTTTTCTATTCATTACTATTTTGCCATGGCAATCTATGAAACTGCTACTCCACTTTATAAATGATGATGTTCACCGAGTGTCACTTTTGACAAACTTCGGTCATTTGTATTGTTTACTGCTTTAATTAGCCCTGAATTGTTTAAAAATTTTAATATAGTCAGACGGTTCTTAATGTAATGAATGTTTGAATTCAAGTTTTTTTTAATAATTAATTATTAGTAATAAATATTAATTAATACACATTTTTATTCATTTGTTTAGCCATAATCTCAAACAAAGTGGCAGTAATTTAAGGAATTTAAGAGAATATCCTTTTATATGATAAGCGATAAAATTGTTTTTATATGCCTTAAGTCAAGCCTCTGATAAGTAATGATTTTATAGCCGACAAAAATAAAATAAAATTCAACTTAAATCTAATGAAATCTATTTAATTGAATGCAGGGATTGCCAAAGGGGACTATTGGCGACTACACCTATGGATCCATAAGTTTAGAGATCTAACAAAAAGATTTCCTCGATTTTTAATTTTATTCAAAAAATCCAATGATATAATGCATCGATAAGTGTCTCCGGTGGGAATTCCCACACATATCACTTCAGATTATCGTGGTAATATTTCTAAACTTAATCATAATAATGTAGATCAAATCGATACTATATATCGATGGACCGATCTTTACTGATAAAATTGAAATGGACAATTGATAAGTTTAACATTATAATAGATTCGGGTGATTAGTTAAGCTTCTAATCAAATTTTTGAACTTTTAGCCAGATACATTTTGTTCAATTTATTCAATATTCAAGTTTTCAATATTGATAATCTTTTTTATTAAATTATGTGATTAGAGTGAACTGGCTTTTAATGTCTTCATATTTATTTATCAACGAATCAATAATCTCAATGATTAGGAAAAATGAGCCGGTCCTTCTTCAGGCTAATTTTATTCCGTAAAGAATACATAATCATTAAAAAAATTGTACGAAAGATTTAAAATAGTTTGAAAGTTAATTAAATAAGTCGTTTATATAATCGGAAATCAAAATTAGGATAAATTATATAAGAGTTGTATATAAAGAGCAAAAGCGCCAAACAATCGCTTCCTTCGCATTCACTTAAGTTTCGAATTGTTTTCGGCTTCTCTTTCGAGAAGACGTTTTAATGGGTCTTAAGTATGGATTGTCTAAGACGTCATTGTCAGTGACGGATGTGTTAACAACTGTCTTATTGATTTCACTATTAGTCTGTTCTTCGGTAACATTAACAACAGTTTCGGTATTTGTATTATCGGTTGTTTGAGCCATAAGTTTGGCCTTTTTGTCCGATTCTTTCGCTTCTTTACGGCGAATCAGCTGTTCTTCATTTTCTTCGTCGTCAAAGACTTGATCTTTGGGTAAAAGAGCGTTAAGATAAGGATTGGCTTCGACTTTGAGAGCTATCAATGGGAACAAGTGACACATCTGTTCGTCTGGAAAGAGTGTGTGAGTCAAAGACTGTTCGCACGTTTTGGCCATAAATCTGGTCAGAGCTCTCTCGACGTCGCGTTTCTGTGTCGCCGACTTCTCACGAATGGCCTCGTATTCAGTCACCGGTTGTTTGTATGTCGGCGTTCGTATGTATGAGTGCGGGTCAGGAAATGGAGGTAAATGGTCCGGAATATATGGCGACAGCTGTTTCTTGTCTCCCGCCTGTAATATACGAGGAGTCGACTGTTTGGCCATCATTTGAGGTGAAGGAATGATCACCCGATTAGATCTCATGGCATAAGAGGCTACTGAATCGCAATTGAGGCCCATTTCGATGAGTGCAACCACCACATCACCCACCAGTGGTTCTGTTCTTCCGCTCAGTTCAGAGAAGGCGCGACTACTTCGGCCGACTTCATAGATAAGGCTCTGAAGCATTTGTAACAAAGTGTCTAACGATGGCTTATCTGCAGAAGTGAAGCCACACTCGTGACACGTGGCGCACACCACTGAGTACAGGACTCTACGACGAGCCGACACATTTGTCTGCACAACACTATTGCACGATATGTCCATGCTCACTTTCTGATCACTGATCGGTCACTTTTCTAAATAAACACTTCTCAATAAAATGATTTCATTTCAACACATAAACAGACAAAACCAATGCCTAACACATCAAATACGTCCAAATACGTCATTTGTGAAAGGGATTAAAATGATCAAGATTGATTCAACTTTGACTCCAGAACAAATTATGATTTTGTTCAATCAATTGGCAATCATTAAAGGATTAATTGTCATTAAAAAATCCGTAAACAATTAAAAGTTTGAGTGAACGTTTTTTATTTGATCAAAAATAGTAAGAAAGCAGAGGATAAGTTGGAATCAGGTCTTCTTCTTGTAGAGTCCCTGTTGTTGCGCCAAATCTCCCATAATTTGTTTAACTTTATCTTTTCTTCGTTGGTCATTGACTTTGATTTCATTAATCCAGGTATTTCGTATAAATGTGGTATCTTTTCTAAGCTCTCTCTTCGCGCCTTTCAATTCTCGATTATATTTTTTAACCAATTTTTTCTTCGAATTCTTCTTATCGTTTGACTTGTCGTCAAACTTTGGTTCAAACATCGGAAGAATAAAGGGTTTGGGTCGGCTCTCATTGATAGTGGCCTTAGGCTGTTCTCGACTCAGTTTAGCCAATACTCTGTCCAATACAGACTTTATATCTTCAGCCAAAGAACTGTTGCAAAGTTTTGAACAAATATTCCTAATCTCTGCAATCAATTCATTGAAAGAGGGAATAACCGAATAGTTGTCAAACAGTTCTTCGATTAACACTAAAGTCTCGATTAAAACAATTGATTTCATTTGATTTTCATTCAATATTTTAAAATTATCGAATGTCTGATCAAAAACATATTTAACGCAGAATTTAGGCACTTCTTCGTCATTGGACTCTAATTTAAGATCAAAAGTCTTCTTTGTTTTTGATTTTTTGTCGACTTCACTGGACTTCTGAGTCAAACGAATGATATTCAAAATAGAATTGAAAATTTCGGGAATATATCTGCCGTTCGATGTAATCAATAAGATCTTAGTTATCACTAAAACTATTGCTATTTCTTTAAATGATTTTAATTTAGTTTTGGCCAACAATTGAATTAAAATCAATTTAACGATTAGTTTTGTTTGATTAAAGTAAGTTCCAATTAGAAGAAGGCCTAAATTACCGGCACTTAACGTTATGTTCTTTTCAACCATAATCTGATATTTTTCCACCAAAAGCCCAATCGATTGATCACTAATTTTAGGCAATAATTCTTTTGTTGAATCTTTTATCGAAATCAATGTCTTCGACCAATTGTTTTGATTGTCAAAAGATTTAATCATTTCCTTAAACAAAGTGTCGATACTTTTCTCAGCAGATTTGATGTCCTCTTTGGGTTCTTCGGAAATGACTTGTTTGGGTTGAATGACACTTTGGGAGCTTACAATTGGTTTACTTTTATTGTCAAACATGAGTTGTTTGACTAAAATATCGAAATCTTCGTTCGCATTGTTAGGCATTTCCCGATTCACTCCCTTATGTCTCAAAATGTTTTTTATTGAATTCCAGTCGGAGTCCAACTTTTCAGTCAATTCGATGTTTGCCGCCCTCTCTAATTGTTTTTCTCTCTTCTCGTCCATTATCTGATCCAAGACTTCATTCGCTGATTTTGGTCTTCCATCAGAACCACCGCCAAAGTGTGTGCTCTCAACGAACTCCGGTCTATTGAAGAGATCTATGTCTTCGTCGTCAGAGCCGACAAAATCGTCGATGAAGTCATTCAATTGCTTTCCTTTATGTGTAAGAAGTGTGTTATCAGTCAAAGAGTTGTCAATCGATTGATTCCGTTCTTTCCAATCATTGATCAGTTGGTTGTCTTTCTTTCTCAAGTCTTGAACTCCTTTTCCACTCTTATGTTTGTGTTTATATTCTTCGAGAATTGTAGTCTTCCTCTTATTGAAGGCCCGATTCCTGGAAAGTCCTTTATTGCCAAGTTCATTTTTGGCTAATTTCCTGCCAATAATATTGTGTTTGACTTTATTTCTGTGGAATTCAAAAGGATTTGCCGAAGAAGTCATCTGAGGATCAGTTTTCAATTCAGATTTATTGTTTCTGTTCTCAAATTTTCGTCTTCTGGACTCCAATTGTTTCCTTTTGTTGTTTTTAGCCATTTGTCTGATAACCAATTGTTAATCAATTGAATCAATTGAAAGATAAACACAATTAAAGAAACTTTGAACACGTTTTGTCAAAATGTGATCAAATGTAAAGACAACAATAAATGACGTCATCGACTCTTTTGGCGCTTATTCTGAATGTGAGTCACAGACAAACAGCAGACAAATGATCCATACTTTCAGGCCTTCGAACCACAATTCATACAATTCTCTCAATTATCCCATTTGTTAACAGATTTAATTGAATTGACATTAATCGGTGGTCAGCCCTACCGTTCATATCAACAAATTGAAAGGTAATCATCAAAAGAGTTGAGAAATGAGTCGATCAAATGAGAATAGTATGTCGTCGGTGGTGAAGAACTATTTGGAGAAGACTAACCGTCCCTACAGTGCCAACGATGTCATCAATAACTTGAGTACCAAAGACAACAAAGTGAGCAAATCTGGAGTCACTAAAGCTCTCGAAGAATTGGCTGCCAATCAATTGATCAAAGAGAAGGTTAATGGGAAGCAAAAAGTTTATTTCGCCGATCAGAACAACTTCCAAGATGTTGATGACAGTCGCAAACAACAGATCAATCAACAATTGGATCAATTGGAAAAAGAGTTTGAAGACAACAAATCGGAAGTCAAACAGAAAGAGTCTGAACTTTCGAAACACAAAAACAGTCCGACTTTAGAACAATTGTCTCAGAAGTTGTCTTCACTCACAAAAGAAGTCAATGAATTACAGAACAGATTACAAACGATTAATAGCAAAGCAAAAGATTTTGACCCTGAGCTCAACCAACAGACTAAGACTAAAAGAGAAAGTCTGGTCACAGAATGGAAGAAACGAAAACGAATGGCTAACACTATGATTGATACGATTCTGGAGGCATATCCCAAATCCAAGAAGTCTCTGATTCAGGAAATTGGTGTCGAAACCGACGAAGAATTTGACGTTCATTTGCCGCAAATCTAATGCCATTCTCCTTAAAACTTATATAATATATAATATTGTTTAAAACTTTTGATAAAATAATTTATTGGTATTTATATTATAATTAAAAGAAAGACTAGTTTTAGTTAAACAGATAAACAGTTTTCAGGCGAAGAGATTCTATGAGTTTATAAATTTCATTAAACAAACGTTTTTTGGCACAAATAGCCGTTAAAAGAGCTAAAGATAAAAATTAAGGCACTTTAAGATAAATTGGATTTATTGTGCGATCCGGGCGTTGATGGCCTCATCGATCTTCTTCTGAATGTTAACGAACGAGTCGGAGCCCAAGTAATCGATTTGTCCCCTCTCCCACGCGTGCTGTCGGGCGAATTCGTCCGGTGCCGAATCCTCTACACCTTTATAGTCATTGGACAAATTGATTTTGGACAGACTGCCGGCCAAACCGCTCTATTCCAAGAAAATCCATTAATTTTGTTTCTTTAGACAATTAATTAGCTTTACTTCGGTTTCAGTTAATTCGGATTTGTTTTTAAACCAATCCTTTGTTAGCTTCGGTGTTAGTTTTGTTAGTATTCGTGTTAAGTCAGTACTCACGTCATCCTCAGAGAGGGAGGGCTGCACTTTACTCATGAATATATTCCACCACAACTGAATGTACTCTAATTGTGTGACGCCCTGAATGCCAGACGGTTGTGATACTTGACCTGTGGCTACGCTGTACGCATATAACCAGGGCTTCGAAGAGCCCAAGAAGTGAACCACTTTGACATTCTTTCCAAATCTGAATTCAAGTCATTTTAGAGAATTGAATAGAATTTGAAAGCACTGACTGTTTGAATGCGGGCGGGTATGTGTACACTGCGATTGAGCTCATGTTATACACGAACGACAATATTCTCGACACGTCTTTTGTCCGCCAGTCAGAGAAGTAGGTGTTGAGGAGTCCCTGGTCTCCTCCGTCGAAACTGCCAGTGTCAATTGCTAATTTAAGCAAAGCTCTAAACGTGTCTTCTGAGGGCGAGTATACGAATACTCCCGAATTGAAGCAGTCGGGCCAACCGATGTCCGGCACAGCAGACAACTCTTCTCTTTCAAAAAGCTCGTCTATATTTTGGAGCACAAGAGTGTCGGCGTCTAAGAAGACACACTTCTTATACTGTGTGAGTCGCCAGCAGTGGATCTTTGTTAGCGTTACGCCCAGTTCTGGCCTTTTCATGGCCTCCAGAATTTCGGTGTCATTACTATTGATGAGGTCTACGTTTTCCACTAAATCGTAGTTCGAGGACAGGGTCTTCCTAAAGACTCCTTTAGTTACATATTGAAAAGTATGGCAAATATTTACTTCATGTGATCGGTGACTCCCGGAGTCAAGAGAACGACCAGTTGTGCCCTCGTCTTCGATTGGCGGAGAGAGTCGGCCAAAACCAGTGCACCCAAAGCGTAGGTGTCATTAGTGACCAAAGTTACGAAAGCTTCTGATTATCACAAAATAGGAAAACAATTCTATTTTTAGATCTCAGGAATCGACACATTTTTAGAACAATGTATTCTCAGAAATAACTCACCGGAACTCATTTCTCTATTTGCCTTGCCGATTTTAAAATCACAATTAAATTATTGAAATAATTAGAGTTAAAATGAATAGAAAATCAAGTGAACAAGCAAATGGGCCTCTGAATGGTTTGAATGGCTCTGAAGTTGGTTGAAATAACTGACTGTGAGATGATGTGAAGACTCACTTACTCTCCTATACTGATATTCCAGACTAACCACTCATATAAAGGTTTTGTTGAGCAATAAGAGGGCAAACACTATATGGCAAAAGAGCTCAGGAATCGAGTCTCAAAAGTCTGACAAATGTTAGTCTTTAGTCTTCACTTTTCATCGCTATCTCTGACTAAAAAAATCACACGATTTAATAGACATTTAATAACAAGATCTTTGTTTATTAGAAAAATAATCAGAAGTTTGATTTAAAAATATTTGAACTTTTCAAATAGTTTAATACTATTCCAAATTTGGCCTTGAATCGAGTCATCTACATACATTTAGTTATCTGCTTATTTAGATTTTTAGCAGTAAATCATTGAGTTTTATCACATTTTGCTCAAACATTGGCGCGATTTTCCATTCAATGCATTATAAATGAAATCAATTCTACAAATTGACTCAACTTTTTCTTAATGTTGGCTTTCATTTGGATTTAAAATTACAAAAAATAACTTCAACTGATTGCACATTCATAGGTTATGATAGGTCTAAAATCAGCGATAAGGCAAAAGTTACATTGATACTTCTAACTTAAGAATCATTCTTTATTCTGTCCAAAGAATTGAGCTTTGATTGTGACAAACATTTTTATTTAAAATTGTCTCACAGTTTGTGTCACTTCTTCGACTGATTCCAAACAAATAAGAATATAAAACGACTGATGGTAGACTTTAGCAAGAACATCATCTATAATCAAATAATTGAACGCTGGGAATATCAATTGCTAGTTAAATATAATTTGTGCATTTATTTAGTTTGATCTAGAAAATCAACAAGTCAACAATTTATACATCGATAAACTGAGTCCTAATTAGTTTTAAATAAAAGTCATTTAATTGATTAGTGTTTGAGGCGATTAACAAAAAGAGTATATTTTTATTAAGTCATTGCTTCGAACATCTGAAACAACAAAACCAAAAGTTAGCTCTAAATTGTGTTGATTTCAGGTTTTACAAGAATATGGTCAGGTCTTCGATGTCGACGAGGACAGAGTCCTGCTCCATATACAACTCGTCCCGTCTGATCAATAGTTGAACCAATTCTGAGTTCAGACCTTTGGAACAGTTATTTCTGTTAATCAAATATTTATAGCAAAGAAACTTACTTTCAATTTGGGAATACATATCATTAACTATAAGTTGCAGTTGAGATACGTTCAAATTGAAAAGAACGGACCTTGATAACTTATTTTTTCTAAGTTTATAGTGGGTTGGAATATTGATCAGGTTATAAACTGAAGAACGAATTCTATTCATATTTTTCTCGATTTCGATCTGTTTTTTGACAATGTTTTTGACCTGAAGACAGATAACAATGAAGTAAACAAATGATAAACCAAATGAGTGGTCAAACCTGAGCCAAAGCAAGTCTGGCCTCTGCGTGGAGTCTGGAATGATATTCACCGAACATTTCCTTTTTGGAGGGCTTTTCTATGACTGAAAAGATGTCAGATTTGTGGAAATCAAGAGAACCGAAACCTAATTTCGTGAACAAATGATTGGGACGTTTCATATTTGAATTGGAAATATTCATTGAATCGATTGATTCACTTATATCTAAACAGCTATTATTGTTTGGACTGATTTTGGGCTCATTTACTTCCAAACCATTGATATGGCAATTGTCCAAATTATTGTCACTTTTGGACTGATTGTCTTCATTAGTCTGAGAGTTGTTTTGGTTGTCCTGTTGTTACCAATAAATGAAAGTCAATCAAAAAATTAGAGAAACAAGAGATGACTCACATGACTAATGGGGTCATTGACCGCTTCATTGACCGCTTCATTCAGGAAACAAATCTGTAAACTCTGTCCGCTTTGCAAACGATTTATTAGACTTGACTTTCGAGTGGTTCTCAACCCAATTGTCAGTATGTCTTCACTGTCCGAATCAGAGGCCAATCGACGTCTGATCTCTTCTCTGTCGTGAAACTGAAATCAATAGTTTTAGTAATGTTTTGATGTCCTTTGAATTAGAGTTAAATACTGAAAGAGATGTCGATTTGTTCATTGATTTAGATATTTGTTTGTATTCGATGGCATCGAATGGTTTGGAAAAGGCCTGAATGCCGTTCATAACAGATATCCGACAATAATTAGATCCCAATTAAAATGAATCAATCAATTGTTGCCATAATTAGAAAACAAGTATTAGTTATCTGTTTTGCTGTCAGTGTTATGAAAGGTGAGGAACACTCCCTTCGAGTGTAGTGGAGATGAGTGGAGGGTAGGCTTTCATCCCTGTCCTAAAATAGAAGCCAACGACGCAAACAGAGCACAGATATCTCACATTTGAGTCAAAGTTCAATAAGTGTTGACTCAAAGCCTATTTGATCAGAGATTTTGCGTCAACTCTTTGGTCGACGTATGTCTTCAATACGCAAACGCCGTTTAAAGTCATTTACAATAAGTTTAAAATAAAAATCAATTTCTTATTTCATCCAATTTTGCAAAATTTCATTCTTTAGACAAATAGAGAGAAAAGTTACGGATTTTAATAAAAAGACATAATTTTGAGTTAATTAAAAACAATTAATAAATGGCTTAAACTTTCTCCTCTTCTAATCCATGTTTCAAGAAGAGCATAATCGGCACTTCTCCAGACCCGTCCTCCTTCTCCCGATACTCCAAAAGGCCAATCATGCCGTCGGGATTAGTGCTCTCACCTGACCATCAAATCAGACAATTAAGACATTGAAAGCAATTGCCAAAAGTTTACAAACCGAGGAAGAACTGGAAGTCTCCTAACTTGGGTAACACCTTTTTGACGCCTTCTGTCAGTTTAGTCTTGGCGTTATTGATTTGGTCGACAGTCCACTCCAATTCCTTCCACTTTTCCTGAAGTCTTCAGACAAATCACAATTAGTGGTCAATTCAATGCTCACATGACATACGATTTTGTATAAGTCTTCAAATAGTTTTTGTAATCACTTTTGGAAAATCCGGTTTCAACGAGCCTTTGATTGAGGACCAGATCGAGTCCACTCTCCACCTGTTCATCAGTTCCTTCATCCAACTCTTCGGCCGACGGATTGAATCCGGCGATCTCTATACTGCCCTCTTTGCGGGTGATGTGCTGTAGAGAAATAAGTGGTCAGAGCTATGCCAGAGGAGGAGAGTACTGACCCGACACTCGACTTCAAAGATGCAGTCGTCCACGAGCTTTATTTTACTGGAGTCGGTGAACATCTCGTCCCCTTTTATCACAATTTAATGCTTTAATGGTTCATCAGTTTAATTAATTGACAGTCAGAGACATACCAGTAATCAAATCCTTGTAAATAATCATTTTTGGAGATAATTTTGGTCTAATATAATTACGAAACAAATTAAATATAATTAAAACCGAAGGAGAGGTCAAAACATGTGACTCGAGTGGAGACGACTGCAAACGGAAAGGGAAGTTCACTCTTTGATTACCAGTCAATGTCACTGATCTTTAAAGTGCGCCCTCTTTTGGATTATATGATCCATATTTGAGTTCATTCCTAAGATTTCAATGACTTTTAAGATGAACTGCAACTTAATTGATACAATCAAACTTTATAACTCGACAATAGGACCGCAAACATAGACGTCCACATAGACAGGCCTTTTTATAATAGAAGTCTATGGCAGTCAACTTTGCAATTGAAACCTTTGTCGAGTTATAGAGGTTTGACTGTGTGTTAAAAGTTTCCATATAAATATAATGACAAACTCCTAATCAACTCAACACCTAATGAGCGCAACTCAAATTGTTACTATGGTTGCTATGGGCAAC
>JAQIWP010000121.1:0-39229 GCA_034695525.1 Euzetes globulus
TCTCTCTCTCTCCCTCTCTCTCTCTCTCTCTCTCTCTCTCTCTCTCGCACTCACTCTTCATTAGTCGAGTCAATAAATTATTCACTAAAAAACTCATTAAACTTTTTTGTGAGACTTTAAATTTTCTTCATTTTATTTTATTTGGTTTTTATTTTTAGATTTTAAGAATATTTAGAATAATTAAAGTTAAGGATTGAATTCATCGATAGGTTATCTTAACTTTTAGGTGAAATAACTGACCCCTTATTTAAAAATTCAAAATAAGTGAACTGCAAATTAAATTACCGAACAAATTGTGAGAATTTGTTAAAATGATTGCCGAAATTAATGACTTGAATGCAGTGATTGTCATAAATAATTGAGAAAACGTTTCAAATTGATCGGGAAAACTTTATTTTAATTATTTTCACGAATTTTTCTCATAAAATATAAATCATTTTGTATAAAAAATCTATTGAAATAATCAAAAGAGGAAAATAATTCCCTGAATTTCATTTGCAAAAAAACAAAATTTAATCAAAACACTCAATCAATAAAAAGTTGAGATACCTTTGAATGTGTTTACTTTCTGGTGGGAGAGCTCTAAACACACGAAATAATTTGATCCGAAGAATAAAAAACTAATTTTGAGTTCAATTGCATTCGATTCTAGCATTTAAATTGTTTTCTTGGTTCTAATTAAATATTTAGATACCGTTTAATATATAATATTTGAAATAATGTATTTAAAACTTTATTTTTAATATTCTACTTCCAGGTATAGTTAAAGTGTTGTGTGTGAGCTAAAGAGAGTGAATGTGTGTTTGATGTGAGTGCGGAAGACTGACTACTCGGAGGCATTGATGGCTATAAATGGAAAGTCGGCCAACAAATGAGAAAGTAGTTGTACCGCATGTGAGAACCTAATAGAGAGTGATATTACTGCTGGTCATTGACTACCGACCACACCATAACATAATTTATGGCTTTCACTCTCAGTCTTCACTTTTCTTATCTTTTGAAACACATTTGAAGAGAAATAAATTGAATTGAAATGAATGGAAAGCAGACGAAACGCTTAACACAATTGAATGCATTATTCAAAAAGAAATATATAAGAAAAGTAAAAATAAAGAAAAAAGAGTTTCCTATTCATAAAAATAATACAATGTATTGAACACAAAGTTTTTGTTGTTGATATCAAATCTTGTTTTTTAACAAAATTGATGCCAAAAAAGTTAATAGGAAAATACAAAATTATATAAAAAGACATTTTTTAAATCAAAAACAATTTGTTAGTTTTTTTTCTTTTAAAAAATGTTAATTAAAATCAAGTACATTCAATGACAACACAATTGTGTTGGAAAAAGTATTTCAGGAATCTGTTAGGTCTACTCAACATAAAAACGGATGAAATAATAGTAAGTCAATGTCATGTCTGATAATTATTTACAAGAATAGATAGATTTTAAGATATTTAGATAAATGTATTTCTTTCCTAACTATGCTTTGCACACAAAAATCTATGGTTTTGACTATAATTTCGCGACAATTCAAACAACATATTGTTATTATTATTTAAAAAAAATTAAGCATTTTCCACATTAGAAAAGCAGAGATTTTTTTAAACAGAAATACAGTTTCTTATGGTTGAGTTGTGGTAAAAATTCGATTGTCATTCATAAGTGAAAAATCTCTCGACAATAATATCCTGTTTCAATTCATTTCCTGTTTGATACACTTTTATGCTATAATTTTTAAACATAAAGTTAACGAAATTTTTTCTTTTTTAAGCAAAATATATAGAGTTTTGTTTCTAACACTGATTTTTAAGTAAATATTGTTTGAAGTTTGTTGAAAGCAATTTTGGTAGCAGTCAACCTCTGAGGAAATATCGTTACCTTCGTATACGAGTGCCGAACACTGAGGCGGAGATAATTAATCAAAATTTAAAATCTTTGACTAAAACACTTCTTAAGTGTTTGTAATATTTAATCCTTAGGCCCAGAGTTAGTGAACTAGTTTTGGGCAAACATTTTACTATTACGTCACAAAACGCACCGATAGATAGGAGACAGAGACGAAAGACGTTAAATTTTAAAGAATAAAATTTGCTAATTCATCCAAAAAATTATTGAATGAAATCTATCCTATTTTACATCATTAAAGAAAATAGCAAATAATAAAAGATTAATGACTTAGACTTCGAGTAATTTTCAGATAATTTATAATAGAGTTAATAAAAAAAAGTATATATTTATGACTGCTTTGAAAATTTAGGAGAAAAAATTAACGAAAAAATCTTCAAATTATATCCAAAAACTTTTTAATAATGATCAAGAAAAAAAATAAGAACTGAGACATAACTTGGATCTAATTCTATTAAATGATTCACACAAATAGCTTTTGACGTTTCCCTAAACTAATGGTTAGTTTTTATTTATTTTTAATCAGAAATCGTCAGTTAATTAGGGCTAAGAATTCCTTTTGATTCTTATCTATTATTTCACAAAAAGGATTTAAAATTTTGAACAATTTCTTAAATGATTTTTAATGAATCGATTTCTAGCTTATGACCTAATATTACATTTGATATAAAGAATTATAAGTTTATTAAAACGTTAATTATTTCTTTCGTCTAATGATTATTCAAAAAGTAAGTCAGAAAGTAGTGAACTATGCGCTCAAATGTCTATTATTTAGAGACCAGAGCGACAGATAATCGCTGTGCAAATCAATGCTTGAGTCAAACTTACCCAACATGAGGAAAGGCGCCGCTAAATTGATTCCGATCATTTCGATGCCACAATACACTGATAGGCCGAACGCGGCCGCCACTGCCAGTCCCGCAGACACACAACCAAGCAGTCCTAGCCATGGCTTGCTGAGCACCCAGTCGGCCATCATACAAGTGCCCACACTGAATATCAGCATAATTATTATAGTGATGCTGAAGAAAGGAACCAAAGAATGGGTATTGGCCTCTAATTCAGTTTGAAGTGTTGTCGACACGAATCGGGCCACAGAAATGTTCTTAAATTTATTGTTGGCGATGTGTTTCATAAATGCCTGTTCCCAGAGCTGACCCCTGACATCACCTCTTTTGACAGAAGTATCTAAAAAGTACATCAAATGCACAGCTTTTGCGGACTCAACCAAATTGTTGGCGTCCTCTTTGACACCTCCTAAGTAAGCGGGGAAGAAGTACGCCTTATAGATGTTATGGTTGATCCAAATCGGGTACTTCAGAAAGAACTTCTTTTCTTCAATTTCAGTGATTCTATTATCGAAGTCAAGAATATCATTACTCCAACACTTGTAGTCCTGTTTCGCACACAAGTCTTCGTATTTGTAGAAGGAGTCGTCCCATTCAATGGTCATATTTCGAATGGTCTGATCCAAATGCATAATTTCATCCCAAATATGGCGGCGCAAAATATTGCCCTCATCTTTGGCAACAATGATTATACGGCCAAAGCGGCCCTTGTGAGTGACCCTGCCCAAATTGAAATTACTCGTATAATTGATAGGAAAAAAATCTTCAACGATGGCCCTCTCCTGTTTGGACCGGCCGTCAGATGGAGAAAACAGATATTCAGGATCGTCCTCATAGTGCAAACGCTGCAATCCGGTGGCCAAAAGAGCTGCCAGCAGGATGGGTACGACCACAAAATATCCCGGATATCGGCCTATCACATGACCCAATTTTCGGAATCCGATGGATAGAGCGGTGTCTATACATCTGCACGACATGTCCGCACGTGAAGTGACCACTGATTTGATCCAAAGTTATTGACTAATCGTTAGATTTCATTATAGAAATCATTTCTTTCTTGAATTTTTTCAATTAAATAAAAAGATCGACGAAATGATGACTCAAATGATTGAATCTTTCGCTGACGACTGTATGTCAAGCGGTTCACAGACACAGCATAACAACACTGGAATAGAAGCAATACTTATTTCAAGTCAATTGATATGAATGTCTGTCAATAGACTATATGTACCGTTACTTCACTGACTACTGACTGACTGGTGGTAACTGTTAGCAGAAGCAAAGAGGAAGTGTAGAAGTGGTCCAACCAGGCATTCAGTCAACTTTCAGGCAATTCGCCATTCCGTCCCATTTCGCTGGTGATGTTGAGCAGGTTTGCAGTGACAGCAGGTTTACAACTCGATTCATAGCTGACTACTCGCACAAACAGGTTCTCCGCACTCGACGGTACACTCCTTCGAGTGATCGGTTGCGCGCCTTTCTCTTTGAATCGTCAATGGAGTTCCAAAAATGTGAATGAATAGCAAAAATAGCATCAAAAGTATTAGCCAAACACTTATTGACCGTTTCATTCCTATCTTTTATGGAAAATCCTTTGAAGCGAAGATTTCAGCATGATTAAATCGTTCTTTATCAAGATTATTCGAACGAAAGTGGAATAACTTCAAAAATGGAATTAATTTGAATTTTTCAACTCTTATTAAATTGAATTACCATTTGAGACAAATACTAATAAAATAGTGATAATTAATGCATATTTATAAGTGATATCAGGATCAAAGATCTTTTATTCGAAATATTCCTCAACAAAACCCAAATACAATCAGCGATAAAAGCCAAGTAAAATGTGTTCGACCGGGAAATCCAGACTTATATGAAACCATTTTTTTCCTCATTCAGTTAACTTAAAATTCTCTTCTTTTTTAGTTCAATAGCACGAAAACATTTCATTTAGAATAAGACAAAATCAATTTTAAAATTAATTGATTGGAGGGAAAGTTGAGGAAAGTTCTAAACTAATCGTGATCTCTCTGTCAAACATACACTGTCCTGTTTATTCCAATATGTGATTCTACTAATTTCCAACTTCAAATACAATTAATGAAAAACCTAGTTTATCTATTGAACTTTGCAAGTGAGAAGAACATTTTGGAACTTTTGTGTTACTCAAAGACATTTTTAAAATGATTTCATCTCTTTTGGAGAATTCAACTGATATTTCAGTAGATTTTTGGTGTCGTATGCAATGATCCGACACTTATTGTGATAAATATTTTGTTTTATTTTTCAATGCCATTCAGTTTCAAAATTAATTAGAATATTATCAAAACAATGTCTTTCAAACAGAAATGTTTACTTTTCAGATAACTTATCAAAATGAAAAAGAAACAAAACTTTGATTTTTGCAAACGATAGCGAAAAGCGTGTGGAAAGTGGAAAGCCAGCCAACAATTAAAAACATTGTTGGAAAACCTATTTATGGTCGAACACCAGTGGAAAGTCATTCCCGTAAAAAATGGAAATAATTTTCATTAAATTGTAAAAATGTTTTTATTTTTAAGAAATAGTTTTTTCTCTAATAAGATAGAGATTAATCTAAACTAAGGAACGAGAGAAGTGTGGCCTCAAAACCGGGTACTAAAGTGAAAGGAACAGGTATTTTATTGGCAGTATTTGTTCGCTTCCCTGTCTGTAAAAATAGCTTTCGCTTAAAAGAAATGTTGAAAATAAATATATATTTGCCTCAAATGTTGTCAAACACAATATGAAAGTGAATTAACTTTTACTGAAATTATATCGAAAGAGATATTTTTCAGACTCACAAACACAGAGTCTATCAAAACGATGACCCAAATAAACGAAATCCAAACACTTATCCTATCCTCACATAACCAATAAGTCTTAGCACTCGACAAATGGCCGACCAATCTGTGTGACGACATCCACATCTCAAGACACTTGTTCTTTGGATTCATTCTATGGATTCAAAACAGAGAATTAATAATCATTTGTATCTCTAAAGAGGTTTTACAAGATCATTCTAAGATTAAATGCGTTACTTCATATTTCTTTCAATTTTTTTGTCCATTTTATCAGAATTTTAATACAAATTGAGGTCTCATTAAAATGAATTTTCTCTAAATTTGTTGCTATCGAATCTGAAATGACAAAAGTGGTTATTAACTGATTTAAGAAACAGATTTAACACATTTAGCAACAGCTCATTGCTTCATATCTTAATCGAAGGTAAAAACCGTCAGATGAGTAGTTACCACCACTTGTGAGGTCAATACAGAATATTACAATCAAAGGTTTGTCCATCACTTTTATCATTCATTTGTTTACTTAACTGTCAATAACTGAATAATTCGGTGCAATAAATGAGTTAATTATTTAATAAGTTTTGACGTTTCAATATAAGGTCGTGTCCTTAAAATTTAAATAAATATTCCAATAATTCATTTGTATTCAAATTTATATCCTTAAAAATGTTGAAACATTCGCCGAAATATCCTTTAATTAAACTTTCAAATACCTGTCTTACTCTAAATCACATTCCTTTAGATAGATTAGTCATTAATTCAAATTTCAATTTGATTTACTCATGATTTCAATGTGTATTATTTTAGTCAATTATTGCAATTCTCATTGTTCATCTAAAAAATAAATAATAATAATAAATGTAATGTAATTTTATTTTTATTTTTATTTTTATTTTTAATTTTATTTTTTCCATTTATTATTTAAAATCAGGAATAACCACCAAAGCGGGGTTAACAAGAAAACTTTTTAAAATATCTTTGTCATTTTAGGCAAGTTTTTGACAATTTAATAAAAAAGTGAATTTCAATTAATGAATCAAAATTAAAAAGAGTTTGGATTGATTGCCTAAAGTTATAAGTACCTTTCACTAAATAAGTTGAAAGATCATATTTAGAAGCACTCAAAGCAATTGATTTAATAAAATATAATTTGTTTCACATTAAGTCTCATAATTGTGTTATCAAAGCTTTGCGTTTAAATACAATTTATTATTGTTATGATTATTAATAGCCATTTCGATCACTTAAAACATTAAAATTGTTGCAAATATTTCTCGCTTTAAAACATTTTCTCTTTACAAATAAATTTTTAATTTATGCAAATTTCTGGGCATATAATCGAAGTTTACTTTCAGGGAAAAATTTGGTTCAATTATTTTTAGTTACTTTTAAAATATTGAGAAATAATTTCTCACAGAATTTATTAATGCATTTTCAAAGCAAACGTCTCTGTATTTGATATAACAGTTTAGAAAAATATGAATAAATAGCTTAAAGTTATTATTTAACACAAATAACATAAATTAGAATCGTTTTAAACAGAATTTGTTTAAAATTAGATAAAAATTTGCAGCAAATAATTTCCGGTAAATTCGGAATCTTTTTATGATAATTACACTTAAAAAGCAGAAAAACTCAAATGACTATTAAAATGAATTTTAAATGACTGAACAGCTTTTTGCGAATTCATTTGGAACTGAAGAGTATGTAATCGTTTGAGACCTAAATTCAAAAAAACATTTATATTCGCGAAAACTATTTCTTTAATTCTTTATGTTTTGAATAATTGCCGACTGAATTGAATTATTAGAATATGTCTGGTCTTTTCAAAAATGACTTATTATTGTAATTATCATTATCTTTATGCTAAGCATTTGAAAATTGGGTAAATGTTCTTAAATTTTAATTTTGAAATTAATTCCTAATATTTGATCCCTGAATAGTTTGATAATCATTTTCTATTCAATCAAATAAAAAAATAGTATTTAGACTTTTCTAGAAACAGATTAAGTGCTAATAAATTATCAAAATAAATATTTGTACAAGCTCAAAAGGAAATTTAGGCTTTTTATTCTATCAAGTGTTTAAAATTGATTTTTTTTGTATAAATTTAATTACGTTTAATCTTGTTGAGTCAATTTTTTAATGGTCAGCATGTGTTCAAGGAAGTTAGTCTAAACAAATGGCATCAAATAAAAACAGTTATCAAGTCGTAAACTTAGATGACTAATACTCACGTATTAATTGCCTAATAAGAAATTTCGATTGCAATCGGTTAACAGGTATGACCACCCCTTCCTTTTTTTGTCAGCAATCGTGCTTGTAAAAAATACTTTTTAAAATTAATAAATATTGAGACAGAACATACATTTCAAGACAAATTGGAAAACTTTGTAAACTTTGAAAGATACAACAAAATGAATTGAAGAAAAGGATGATTTCGCAGCAGATCTTATTTTTTCAATTATGTCATAATTTTGTCGCTACAAGTTTTCTGCCACACTCTGGCCAACCCTGACTTGAATTTACAATAATTAGTTTTCTTACACTCATATCTGAAATATCAGTCCAGTTATCAAAATGTTGAGACATTTTTTAACTCATTTAAATACTTGATATTAAGGCAATTTAGACGTTGTTTAGCGCAACGATTAGAAAATAATTTGTTTGATATTCGAGAGTGAAATTTGTAATTCACTCCAAAATCGATAATAAAATTAGGAATCGAGCCCTAATTGAAGTGACTTTTCAGTGTTAATGATCTCAACAATTATTTGCTAATATATTTTATTTCACAACTAAATATTTGCCGGTTTTTCACTCAAATATTGATATTAGTTTTCAAGAGTTGATTTACTACTTAAAAGCTATGAGGACTTGAAATTTAGGCCAAAGTTTTGCCATTTTTCAATTTTTCTTCTTCTAAACTCATCTTCTTTGTAATAAATTTGTTTTTATTTTATAATTTAGAGATTCATTCATTTTAGTCAACAATAAAAATAGAATTGATTTTTAAATTAAAAACTTCAATGAATTTTCAATGAAATATAAATGAATTTTCAAGTCTTAAAAGTCTTTAGAATTTATTTAATCAAATATAAAATTAAGTAATAAGTAATAAATGAATGAAATAATGAATAATTAAAATTTAAATTAGTAATTTATATGATAACAATTCTAAACTTGGCAATTACTGACTGAATTCCCAAAATACCTGAGCATTTGACATAATTTTTTCAAGTCAATGATTAATGTCGTTTAATAATATTTTTATTATCTAAAAGTAATGGATTAATTCTCTTTTAAATAATTCAATTAAAATCATTATTTAACTCAAAGAAAAAAAATGAAAAAAATGAAAAAATTGATTTTTTCGTTAAACTTTAGCATAGATTGAAAAACAGAGCGATTGAAAGCGATTGAAAGATATATCTGTGGGATATTTTCAGCTCATGACCTAATGATACAAATATCAAAAGATAATATTTAATCGAAAAATTAATAGAACTGTCAGAAGAGATCTCATCACTTGAGTCCATATCAATACCGGAATTAGTTTTTTTTCTTCTAAACACAAATTGCATGCAATCAGTGCCAAGGATTTAAACGTAATTTGGGTTTTGTCTAACTTTTCGCTACATTCGGAATATTTTCGTTTCCAAGAAATCACAAAAATCAGAGATGGCCAATCAAAATTTTTCAAGGGAGAAATGCGGGGATATTTTGTCAAAAGGGCTGGTAAGGGTATGGGGAGAGTAAAATGGAGGACGGAAATAGAACCGGAAACGGCCATTTTTTCTAAAATATGCTTATTTCCGATGTTTTTAAGCCTAATTGGTCTAATTATGGTTTAATTGGGTTTTTTGCAAGTTTCAAGGCTAAATTTTTTTAAATAAAGAACAAAATGGTGGACTTTTGATAGGCATTTGTAAAAATGTCTGAGTTTTAGCCGACATCACCAAAAAAAATCCTAAAATTTACCAAAAAATTGCCTCGGGGGGGGGGTGGTCATTTTCAGTTTAAGGAAATAATGCCCCCTATTGGCCTCAATGATTATTGCCATCTCCAATACCAAAAATCATTGAGAAAAGAGATTAGAATGAAAAAACTACAAAATTTATCATCAAATTTCAGGGATAGCCAAGGTTCTGGATCTAAGGGGGATACAAGAGGAGGGTATTTTCCCAAGATGGCAGCCTAAATAGCGCCGGAAGCGACCATTTTGTTCCTTATTCTTTTCTAAATTCAGTTAAGCTTAATTTAATTTGTAAAATTACCGAAAATGGCGAAAAATCGGAAAAATGTCTGCCGCGCTTCACGCGATGGCAAGTTTTGAGAAGATCCCTTTTTTCCATTTTTTCAAACCTTAGGGGGTAAATCCCCCTTCCCCCCCCCGTATTCTCGATCTCACATACTATGCTTCCCCTATGGCTACTTCTAATTTATTTATATGAGCTAGATAATAAATTATATTTAATGCTAATTGTAGTTCAAATTTAGTTAAGAATAAATAATATACGTGATTGTGAATTATCCTAATTTAATCTTTGCATAAATAGGTGAACATTTTATGGCCAAGGTCTTTTAATCTATAATATATGTTCTTTCGTCATATCAATGCTATCTTAATATTTTAACAAATCTTTTATCTCATCTAATAATAGAATGATTGTCATGACATATAATTACATAAAAGTCAGGCCCTAGTTCAACTATTATTTTTGATTTAGAAATTCAACAAATATTTTTGAAAATTCAAGTTTTTTTCTTTTCCTGAAAAAGATTTTTCTTTGAGTCATAAAAAAGATTTTGACGCTTTAGTCTAAAAAATAACTATGGGCAAAATAGTCTTATTTATACCTTATTACCTCACTCCTAACATAATGATTTACCAGAAAATGAAAGAAATGAAAAGCATTCACGCAATTTGTTGATCATTTAAATATTAATTTATGAAATTATCAACTGATACCTTGTATCTTTCAAAACAAGTTAAACATTTATTATTAGTTTAATGCCGCTTTAAGTGAAATTTCTTAAAAAGAGCTTTATGGTGTCTACCGGCATGTCGATATAAAGTGAGGGAAATATTTTTAAACAATTAACAGTTAATTCTATATTTTTATTTTTAAACTTTAATTCTTTTATTTAATTGATATCATAGTAAATGAAAAACATAATTGAAGTTTTTGTGAATCATCGGATTCGTAGTCATCGTCTTCTTCATCGTCAGTGCATTTCAGACATTTTAAATGCTTAGAAGTAATGAATCAAATTTTGAATTGCACTGAATAAATGCAAAATCAACACTGACTTCAATTAAGATAAGCTTTAAAAACATTTGTTTATCTTAATCATCGAAACAGTGTTTCTTAGATTGTTTTCTTTCATTTATAATAATTTTTATGTTTAAAATTTAATCTTTGATTTTACAGATTATCTCCTGTCTTATACCGGCATGCCGGTCTAATTCGAAATATACCGACACTAACCTTAATTTGGATTTACACCGGCGCCCTATGTGAGGTAATACGGTAGAAATATTTTGAAATTTGAAATAGATAATCCCAAAAGTGGATACTAACATTTCATTTAACATCGAAAAATAAAATCAAAACAATTGGAATCAAATGACTCGAATCTATTTTTTCCCCTAAAAAAATAAAATATTTTCATTAAAAGATTAGATAATAGAACTTGAAAACATTTCCCTCAAAATAACTATTTAGCAAGAAAAAAAGATCAGGACTTAGTTTGCTTCAGCTAATTATCGCCAATCGTCTGGCAATTTGGTGACAGACCAAGTATTCCGGAATCAATTATGTGATAAACAATGAAACAAAAAGCTATTCTAAAAATAATTAATGAATAATTGGAGCAAAAAATAATCAAATAAGAAAACACCGAAATTTAGATCAACTCTATCTAAACATTTCTTTTGTCTGAAAACTCAAAATGCATTCAAAAATTTAATTATTCTTTTGATACAATATTTTTTGATAACTCAAAAGATTGTTCACAATTGCACTTAAAATCTATTTCTCTCCGTTTAATCAACTTTTTCAGCAATTTATTTGTCAGATGTCTATAATTAAAAATAAAATTCTTGTTTAACGCGTAAAGAGTTCAATAACTTTTAAATGAAGCGAACAAATGGTTTAAATGCTATTAAGTGATGATAATTATTGTCTAAATGAAGACATTCACTGAATATTTCAGAAATATTGTAAAAAGAAGTGTTTCTAAAGGTTTTAAAATAACAATCAGAATAATTGAGAGGAAAAAAACAAATAAAATATCTTCAAAGTCATTGAAATGCAAATCGGCTCAAATTAAAGAAAACAAATTTCAAAATAAAAAGAGATTTTCAATGAAAAAGACCAAAATTCGTTGGGATTTTCACAAATTCTTTCCTTCAAAAATAAAATTGAAAAATGAGATTAATTTGATAGAAGGCTCTTTCAGATAACATAAGTCTTGTAATTCACTGATTTGGACGGACTCTAAATCACGTGCGATGACCGAAGATTATGAATTTCCAATCTGAATTATTGCCTGCTTATTTTATTTATGTTCTTGATGTGTTTATTTTGGAACAAGGTTCAAAACTGAACAAAACAATAATTTTCAACATTTTATAATTAGTTGAATCCTTACTCTAAAACTGAATAATTGTTTGAATCAATGATTTTGTTTGACATAATCTAAATGTTAATTAAAATATTTTCTTTGACTTTTGGTTCATTTAAGGAATAAACGAGGATAAAAATCAAGCAAAATAATGGAATATTTGATCTTTATCCATAAATACTTAATTTTATTTGAATTGAAAGAAGCTTAATCAAATTTTATTAAGGCATATGCAAGCTACTCGACCAAGTTTTATGCTTTCAATCTATAGAACTTTGTTATCTCATTGGAAATTGAGGAAAGATTCAATCAATGTTAAAGGGTAAATTAACACTAAAAGGTTATCTACCTCTTTGCACGTGCTAGATTAGAATGATTGAGGTGTCTAATAATACAACTTGGGTAATTAGTAATTACAAGACTTTTAACGCGATACCAACCTCTTACTAAAAGCGAGACGTACTGTCCGCTAAATAATCGGACAGATGATCGGCTCAGATGCCAAACTTGTTCATCTGTTTTATCATAATTTGTGATGAATTTAATGATAATCGGATACAAAGTATGAATAAGTTAGAAGTGATTGAGAAATAGTTGCCATAAATGCCAGCCTTGACTGCAATCAGGTCTCGATTGGAAATTCCGAGCTTTGCGTTCAACTCGAATGTGGGTTTTCATCGGACACACAAAAAACATAAGGAAAATGAGGGAATTTGCCAAAATTCATTGCCTCCTAAACTGTATCAATGTTTCCAATGTTTTGTTTCAAATCGATTTTAAATTATTTATAAAATTATTGACAAACAGATAAATAATTGAATATTTCTCAAAGTGTTTATAAAATTAAAAGTCAGATCATTTATGTTTTTATGAACTTTGAATTTCGTCAATATTTTGCACAATTTATCGAACCGTCTCATCAACTGATGGGCTGTTTGGGACTTTCCTCTTAAGTAAGAAAGACTTATCAATTATTTGCGAATTTATTATAAATTCATCTAAAATACGATAGAAAATTAATTTGTGACCTCATTATCAATATTTTCAAATAAATTTGATTATTATTCCGACAATAGTTTCAATTTGAGTGAACATCACTACAATATTTAACTCATTACTAAACACATTAATTCATTTTAATCTACGATTAATTAAATTAAAAATTTATTTTTATTTTTTATGTCATTATTTAGAAGAAAAATAAACATCTTTTGTAAGCCTTCAGGAGATCACTAAGACATTCAAATTCAGGCTAATTATTGAATAAATAAATTACTTTATATTTAATTTGCATTACATTTCAGAGCTTTTTAAAAAGATATTTAATTACAAAAATATTTATTCAAAAAACGACTCAATAATAAAATTAGTTTTCTCTGATTTATGAGAGAAATACAGCGAAAAACGACTTTTTCGAGTAATATAGGAATCGATCGGTAATTATATCTCACTTTCTCTCTCGTATTCATTCATATCCTTATGAAAAATTATAAATAAATTATAAAATCAAAACTAACTTCGGCGAAAATAGGTCACCAGTGTAATTTAGTACTCGATATGTATGTAATGATATTTCATTTCAATAGATTTCTGAATTTATTTTTTCAGTCAATTAATCGACGGCTAGTTTTACAGTAGTTTTCAAAAAATGAAATTCCGGTCAATTAGTGACTGAAAATGACTGACTATTCAGATAAACAACTTTTTTCCAGGACATTTTTCTTCCACTTGATAGTAGTGTATTGAAACGAAAATCGGGAATAGATTTTGATCCTTAACTGATTTGAATCAATCGTTTGATACCAATAATTAGGCAAAAAAGTGATTGCCTTCGAAGTGCATCCTATTTCATAAACTAATTTTCTTAACACTTGTGAGAAACTTGTGATTAGACCCCGATTACACTCGAGTTTCAAAGTAGTTAAGGTATTATTCAGGTATTAATACTTGACATTAATATTTATATCCGGATTAGAAGTAATAATAAATCAATAAATAGTTCAGTCAATCAGACAATCAGAGAATTTTTCCAAAAAATTATCATAAAAAGGAATGTTTCGATTGACGTTTGATTATCACAAACCATTCATTGCATTTGATTTTGTCATCTTTTAACTCGATCAAATACTCCAGGGTACAAATCAATCCTGGTATCAAATAGTACATGAATTACTCGTTTTAATTGTACATGGTTATAAGTCGCAGTTATGCAAATTTCACACTTGTTCAATCTAATCGATGAAAACTTGGTTAGTGGTGGCCATAAATAATTATCAAAATCTTAAGTAATGTTCAGTTTTTATGACACTGCCATTAATCATATGTATCGATATCGCAATCAAAGCTCAAGCTCATGACCTGTCTTAATTACTATAAGTTGAATGATGTCTAAATTTAAATTATTAGTTCTAGTCAATAGATCAAGATGATGTATGCCAAGAAATCAACAATCAAGCAAATATTCTCTATAATAGTAGTGTTGACAGTAACCTTAGTCTTACTGTTTTGTGCAATTATTTCTCAATTGACTCTTTTTATAATTGGTTTTATGTCAAGTGATATAAAGAAACCGATGTTTGAGTGCAAAACTGATTCTCAGCTCAATTCTTATGAATTCTTTGTAAATAGAAATGTTTGGCTCTTCTCTATATATTTAGTGATCATCTCATCAGATGTGCTGAACATAATCCAAACTATTATACTTTGGAGATTCAGAGGCTTAGAGAGACCTCAATTATTCGTCGATTTCATCATGGTAATTATTCGAATGCCTGGAAAAATTGCATTGAATCGAGTGTTCTCTTCTTTTCTTTAGATTTTGGTGATGGAAACATTGAGTTGTATGGGATCGACATTTTTAATATTAATTATGTATTCAAAAGTAAACGCTTTGAAAATAGGATTAATTCAGTGGTCTTTTTATTTGTTTCCCTCTGTTATCAATGTTTTCAATTGTTTCCACAGAAGAAAATTCAGAGAAACAAAACTTTATCTGAAGAAAAGACAGAAGTTTTCAGTAATTTATAGTGTTTTGTGCCAGTTCCTTTCAATCCTTATTTGGACGACAATCATATTTATAGAGAATGAAAGACTCAGCCATTGGTTAATACCTATATCCGTGTATTTGGTTTCATTTAATTCATGGCCCGATTACGTACACTCCAGTTCTCCGATCAGAATCATTTCTAGACTTTGTGAGGCCAGGGATAGATTGACGCAATGCGGACATGAGATGTGCCAATCGATTGTGTCGATCTGGCGAATCGTTCTGACGTTTGCCATCATTTCTCTATTTATTTCGCTGTCCGGCGATATTGACTGGGATTTCAATTTAAAAAATTTGTTTGAATCCAATTATTTACTGGAAAATAGTTTCAACAAAACGAGTCAAACGGAAACCAAAGTTGAGATGATTTCCATTCTTCCTTTTACTGTAATCGCATTGAATGTGATCTCAAGTATAATAAGCGGTCATTTAAGTCAACAAATCGCTTCGAAAATACCATCGAAGCGAATGATAACATACTTTATTGCACTGATATTCGGGCCGATAGTTATTTTGATTGTTTTCCTGATTTTACATTTCAAATACACAAATGATTGCCAAAGAATTTCTGCCAACATTTCGTTTTTAGTTTTCATCAATTTGTATCATTCAAACCGTGAAACCATTTCATTCAGTCTATTGATTGTGTTGTCATTAATAACATTTATCTCATTTGTGACAACAGTTTATAATACAAATTGGATTTCAAGTCGTTTGCAAATCACTCCAAATAATTACTTACTGGAAAACAATTTAATGAATATTCCTTCCATTCATTCAAATGCAAAGTTTATTGATTTGAAACGATTTTATAAGAGAAAATACCAGGTCTTTTTATGTCCAACAATGTGGCACGAAGAACAGTATGAGATGCGGGCCCTCATCAGCTCTCTTTTCAATCTATTCCATGAGCACAAGAGGCTACAAATCAATTATTATACTCTTCAGACCCATATTTTCATTGACGACGCTTTTGATGAAATGATTGATAGCAATGGAAACAAACGTTTTGCCATCAATTCTTACGTCAAAGACTTGATAGACATAACTAAGCAAATAAACCGTGAATTTGGTTATGAAAAGCTTGGTTTAACTAAAGCTAACACTCCTTATGGTCAACAAATTGACTTCAATTTAGGCTTTGAAGTCAAATACAAACTGATTGCTCATTTGAAAAATCGCAAACTCATTCGAAAAGGTATGAAATTTTTAGGTTAATAACCGTTTTCTAAAATATTGATGTCTTGAATAGGATTCGAGTTTTTTTTAATCAATAATTAATATTTGTTTGGCTATCACTCAAAAAAGTGATTTAAATTCAAGACATTAACAAATCAATTGTAGCTTAATATCAAATAGCAATCAAAAGTTAATTGATTATAAGACTAGACTATTAGAAACCAATTTATTCAAACTGTCAAAAGTTAATTAAAAACTATTCAATCGATCAGAAGATTTTCTTAATGAAAGCTCAAAGACTTTGCAGTCATTTGAAGCGAATATCGGTCACAACGGAAACCAATTTCTTAAATAAAATATTGAAATATTTGTCAATTACTGACTGAAAATCAACTTTTTTTTTGCTTATTTTTTCTCAATTTATTTCAAAACAAGAAGTAATTATTTGTAGTTTTAATGAAAATCAGAATTTGGTTGTAAACTGTTTGGAATAATTAAACAAATTGTAGGCAAACGTTGGAGTCAAGTAATGTACATGAATTTGGCCAAAAACTATGTCAAAGGTCTGCATTTCGAATCATCCGATGTTTTTCTGATAGCACTGGACGGGGACACCAGTTATCCGCCCAAATCTGTGCTTAACATAATCGATAGTGCCATTGAAAAGCCAGAAGTGGCCGCTATTTCTGGCAAATTGGTTCCTATCTGTAATCAGAAGTTGAACTGGATTGTTTCCTACCAGAAGTTCGAATATTCTGTTTCCTATTGGCTTCAGAAGACAGCCGAAAATATTTGGGGCACTATTTTATGCTCTCCCGGATGTTTCACTCTATATCGGGCCGAAGCCATCTTCGAGACAATGACCGAATATTCCTCCCATTCAACAGATGCATTCACACAAATTCTTTATGGACAGGGTTTGCATCAATTAATGTAACGTAATGTAACCTATTACCTTTATTTTAATTACTAAATTGATTAGGAGAGGACCGGTGGTTGACTACTTTACTCACTAAAGCAGGTTTGACCAGAACCTAATTGTGACAATTTTCTAATCTAAGATTAATTGCAGGTTGGTTAATTGATTACTGTCCCTCAGCAGTGGCCTACACTAATAGTCCGACCACAATGGATGAATATATCAAACAAAGACTTCGATGGATAGCTTCGACAATGATTAATAATTTGCACTTCATCCTGATCAGTAGAAAAGTGACAAAATATAGCAAGACAGTTTCTTGGATCTTCGTTGCTTATCATTCGGCAGTATTTCTAGTCTCAATCCTAGCACCAGGAAGTGTTGTCCTTATGCTGTCCGGTGTCTACAACTCTGCCTTTCCAATCAGTGAACTGTTGGGCTTTGGAATCAATTTATCGATTTTCCTAATCTACTGTTTCATCTGTTTTTATACCAAAAACAATATTCAAATAATTGTAATGAAAATATTTGGCGCAGTCTATGGGCTAACAATGATTGCCGTTTTGGCCACAACTATATACCAGTTCACAACCGATAGCTTTCATTCGCCGACTTTAGTCATATTCTTGTCGATAGCGGTTGTGTTCACTTTGGCAGCACTTCTGCATCCGGGAGATCTGTTGATGTCTGCCAGCCTTCTACCTGCCTTTATCTATTACGTGTGCGGTCCAATGATGCTAATGCTTTTACCACTTTATTCCCTGATCAACATGAATGTGGTCTCGTGGGGAACCCGTGAGAAACCCAAATCTGATGACATCTCTCTGATCGATGGGTTCAGTCAAAGCCAGTCAGATATAAGCAATGCTTATAAAAATCAATACGACTTCGAAGAAACGGATCTCGATAAAGACGAATCCGATCTATGGAAAAGTCTGGTTCAGTTGAATGGAGCTCTGGATCCAAATCAAGACTTGAATCAAAGCCAAGAAACCAAAGAATTTCGTCTAAAACTGATGACAAAACAACGCAACAAATATGCTTTGATTTCAATTTCAATTAATTTAATATTTATTTTATCTCTTATTTTAATTGATTTATTTTTGAGTATAAAAATGGTTAGAATAGTCATACCAATAGTCAACTATAGTCTGGACGTCGACCCGACAGGTCTGACTGTCTTTATAATGCTGTCCTTATTTTTTGTCTTCCAATTCATATCACTTCTCGCCCACAGATATAAAATTATGTGGTTTTACATAAGGGACAGACAGTCTGATCCCAATTGTAACAGCAATTCAGAAAATGGAACTTTTAGTAAAATAACTCCAATTTATTACAATTTCTCAGAGTCTATGACCAGATTCTAACAAATCATTTCATTATTCATACTCTTTTCAACTGAGATTCCATTCATAAAATTTAATTTATTTGAAAAATAGTCTTGTTAATTTAAAATAGCACACGTTTAAAATACAGTTACTAGTACATAATGGACAGGTCATTTTATACACAATTTTTATAATGTTATAAATTTGAATGCAATAAAAGCAATTAAGAAACTGTTTAAAGACATTAGTTTTTTATATTAAATCAAATTAAATGATAGTTAAACAGCAGTTAATTCATCAAGGTCAGTCTGTTTTGGTGTCAAATTCATTATTTCTTGAGGTTGAACTAAATTCTCGTCTATTCCAGTGCAGGGCCGACACATACACTCAACCGGTGCCCGAGTCTGGATCTGAATAGGAATACGAAGAATCACACAATAATTGGTAAGGTTTACAAATTCTGAAACATTTATTTCTAGTAATATAACAAGATTATCCTTAATAATCTAAATAATGAACAATATAATTTTTTAATTTACCAAATTGAATAAATATGATGGCATTCAGATTAATACAAATTGCATCTGAAACATTTCATAACAATTCAAAATCTTGCTTTTGTGAACTCGATTTTAAAAAAAGAAAGGTCTGAAAAGATTTGGTAAAAAATTAAAAGATTGCCCGGATAAATGAGTTGACAATTCTGTCATTGGTTAACATCAGATCATTGAATGATTTAGTGATGTAATTGAAAATTTGTTACTTATTTGAAGATAGCTTTGGCTAAAAAATTATGATCCAATCCATTAAATTTTCAAAGTAAACATCAAAAGGAACGCATTTTATTTATGAGTTAAAAGTCGTTGTTATCTTGATTATTCAATTTGTCTTATCTAGGCTTTCTTTTTGTTTTTAATTATTCAAGTTTCAAGTAAAATCAAGTTATACTGTTTTGATAATTATCAAGGTAAATGTTCTCACTTTTCGAAATCGTGGAATCTGTTTTGGACAGAATATTGCTATCGATGCCTCTCTTTCGCCCATCTCTTGACAGCACATGCAGGAGCGTTCAACCTGCCAGAACTTTGATCCAGACACCTAGTATTTTAATTAATGTCAATCGAATATATATTTTTTTAATTGAATATTTGTTTATTACCTGAACATACGAAGAACAAGTGCCGTAGCAAGCGAACGAAGGAATTGGTTTTGGAATACAACCAGGGTGCTTTAGCACATGGATAACTGGTCTCAGATGACACTCTTCTTTACTGCATTCACAGAATTCATATAAAAATATAATTAAAATGAGGGCTAATTTCGAACACATTTCAATCGACAGTCAAAATGAGTGAAAGAGATGTTATCTTCTGTTGTGTTTAAGCTCTGACTAACCAAAGGACTGACCAAAGGATAGGTTGATCTTGAATTCAAAGCTCGACATTCGTAAAGCTGTCCGCCACTATTCAATTTGATTTAAGTAGAGATTGTAGTCATCCTACGGGTGATCGAAGCACCCGACTGGAGCACCCGACTGGCAAATCCTATTAATATGACGTCTAATAATACCAATACATTAGACCGCTATTAAACCTGACATGACTTCTGTCAACTGATTTTGACCTTCGAGTTGAACCAAACTATTAGTTCTGTTGTATTTCCATTGAAAAACGATTCTAATATATCTCTTAATTGCAGATAATCTGATTAATTGAATGGCTTTTTTGTTATTCGCCAAAAACAACAATACATTAACGTAATTATCGTCCAAATGGTCAAAATAATAGCCAATTTGATTGATTGCCACTTCACTCAACTCTTTCTGTTCATTCTTTGCCAAAATGTTTTTCATTCAAACTTGGTCTAATTGATATTTGTTTGATTATTCAATAATTATATAAATTTCAACTTCAATTCTCTTTATTCAATAAAAATCATACAGTTCATTCAGTTTTCACTCAATTTTAAATCAATAGAAATGCTTCAAGACAATTTAATTAAATTTAAGACAGTTTAAACATTGTAATCACATATAATTGGTATAAATTTTTGAAATATTCAGTTAAAATGAAAGAGAAAATGATTATTGTCCACATTTGTGGCAAGAGCACTGCTCGGGCTCCATCATTGACACAGTCATGGTATCAGAAAGTCGTTTGCCGTCTAAGTCGAAACAGTCGGACAAATGAACTTCTTTTGGTTTCATGAAAGTCTCGCGACAACAAAGACATTCCTAAAGACAAACAATTGATTAGTTTATCAAAAGTCAAATCAAATCAAGAAAAGTGAGGAGAAGAAGAATATAAAGAAGAGTACCTTTAATACCTTGAGGAAACCAGTTGCCGTGGTCACACTGGGTCTCAGTTGCGAAAGACATGTTCCCTCGCATTTGTTCACTACAATTGAGCCCTCGCACACCCGAATCACATTTCCCAAGTGATCATGCTCTTCTTTCGTCACCTTTATTCTGGACGGCAGTGTTTCGCAAGTGCCCGTCACCTTTGGTCCTATGTCTTCTTCAAGACTTTTTTCAAGAGCCATTTCCGGTGGCGTCTGATCAGAGAGGGCCGCATACGATATTCTGATGTACTCAATTGAGTAGATCACAATCAGGGTGAATACCAGACGCCTATCCATTTATATCATTCAAAACTTGCAAATTTGATTATTATTTCATAAATACTCGAATCGCTTCTTATTTGACGAAAGTTCGATATCGTTATGACTTCTGTTTCCAAACTTTTCTTTTCATTGATTTTATTGTAAGGAAAATAGAATTAGAGTCGGATCACAATAAATCTGATTTTAAGATTGAGCGCAGGTCCGCTCACATATTCATTTAGAACCAACTGAATCAAGTCAAAATAATCGATAAATCTTTTTTATCATTTGTTCTTAGCTATCATTTTATCAATATATATAATAAGTTGACAGCTTTTAAAATTCAAATTATTTTTATTCGTATGTATTCCAAAAAATTTGAAAAACAACTTTATTATAAAACTAAAAATTAATTGAATTCATCGAATGGTCAACAAAAAGGCATAAGTAACAAGTATGAATAGTTGATTAAAATCTTGTTTGAACTTGGTTCGATTGGTGCAAGTTTGGATAAAGCTGGTGAGGCTGGATATATTGGAAAGGGCGATTCTGCTCTTGAACAACAGATTCATCATATGTTGGTGGTGGTGCCTTTGCTCTTGGTATATAATTACCGAATTCAATAGGAGGAGCGGTGGGGTCGTTAGGCATCAACTGACCGTATGTCGGGTTGTATGCAAAATTTTGGTTATCAACACTTTGCACATATGGAATGGCGTTTTCTTGACTGACCCGACGATCCGATTTCGTTACCCAACAATTGCGATAAAAGCAAAAGCAACAACCGATAAGAGCAGCGCTACTTATCCCTATTATAAGACCAATAGCACTCCAATACAGATCCAGTTCGTTTGAAATAAACATTTTTTTTAATTGAAAACCAACAACAACTATACATTAGTTTAACGCAATTAACATAACATTGATTTCATACTTTTTTATGAATTTATAATTCAATGAAAAAGAAATATTACCTAAACTTCTGAAATGATATACGAAAATACAATAAAATTTTCATCTGATTTCATATGTAATGGTTTTACGACAACATATTTTTGAGCCATCATTTGTTCAATAGAATCATTTTATGTTTTTATCAGTTTTACAATAAAACTTTTCTGATGTAAACGTCAATAATTTGAATGATAAGTGAAGTATGTTTTCCACGAATAAAAGACAAAAGTGTTATATCATTGCATTTAATGAACAAAAATTTTGATTTCAAATTTTATAACTTTTTTTTATTATAATAAATGGCTTTATAGTTGGAAATTCTAAGGCATCCATCAAAATGGGTTTTTAACTTGGATAATTAATTATTTTTCTTGCTTAAATGTAGATCATTTAGATTGAAGGTCAAAACATCTAAAAATAGTAGTCGAACCCAAGTGACCTAGTCGAAATCTGCCAGACTATTACTCTTCTATGGTAAACTTGATTATTTAATACTAACCAACTCCTACTTTTGACTCACCCTCCTTCAATAGCGTAATTCTTTTTGTTGTATTCCGGCATTAAAACAGAAGCAATAAAAAATGACGATAGCGTTCCCTTTGGTTTCAAATAATCTTATCAAAAAATTGCAGAAAGTTATAATACAATGACTTCTGGTCTGAAAATGTGAACTCACTTTATGATAACATGTCAACGCTTTGAATCAAAGTTGTTGTACACCCCTATGACTTCTGCTATACCTTTAAATGGATGTCCTGATCTTGAACTCGATGTCTGACCGAAACCATCAGAATCATGCAAAAAATGGTTTGACATGAAATATGTATTAACCAAATGTTTCCAATGGATAACAAGTATATAACATTGTTAACATTGAAAACACGTTTTATGTTTCTACTTAATTCGCCAATTTTTAAAAAAATTACATGAACTTAGTATTAAGACCATCATTCAATACAAAGGTATTCTGTCCGATTGAAGAATGGCCAAGGTGGTTAAGGTTAAATCTTTGGATTTTTTGCCATTTCTTGAGACGGTGGAAAAGGGTTAATGGTTTTTTAAATAATATTCTAAAATTGTAATTTTTGATTGCTTCGTCTGATTTTTACAAACTTGATAAAAACTAATCCAATAAATTGTGGTAAATGACGTATATATGGTTATATCGGTTTGATTGTTGAACTATTGCTGACTTCGGGGACTCTCAAGATTACTTGTGATCAATGATAGCTTAGTTTTTGATGGGTTCACTTTTTATAATAACATTTTGACTTTCAAATTTAATCTCATTTCACAATAAACCCGAATTTAACCTTGATCTTGTCACAAGTGTATTCTTAAATGAATGAACTCCAAAGCCATTGCACGTGTCATCTAAAGAGCCTTTTTGTCTATAAATTATTCTCATTTAATGGCATTTAATTATAATTTTCCAATTATTAATGCAATTAAACAAAACTCAATATTCAACAAGCATTTTTTGCCATTAGTTTAACCTTGAATTATATTTTAAGAAACTTGATAAAATTAATGGAAAAAGAGTAGAATATTTTTTAATTATTGAGAACTAACTTGATTAAACTGCTTGTTACACATTTGTTGTTTTAATTCTTAAGGCCTAAGATAATGAGAAAAAAATTATAGCTTTCTCTTTGCTAAAATACAGATTGCTTGATTATTTGAGTTTTCAAACAAATTCACTGCTAATTGTTCAGTTTGAACATGGTCTTTTGTTCATAAAAAGTTATTTTAACAAATATAAGAAAGTATAATTTATACCAATTTTTAATTATTTAATCAAATGGTACAAAATTTTTTTGAAAACTGGTATAAAAAAGAGAATAAAAATATATATTATTATTATAGTCGACAAACATTTCGAAAGCCTTTCATAGATTTTCGGCGATTTTTACATTTTGAATGACATTTAATGTTATTGAAGTCAAACAAAAGTGAAATTAAATCAAATATTTGACGGATACCAATGTTTTAATATGAAAACTGGTTTATTTACAACTTTGAGTGACACAAACAATGATTTCTTGATTAATCTGATTTTAGACATGTCTGCAACTCATTTTTCAAATGACTCAGTTCTTATATCCGACATTTCAAACAATTTTTCAAAGTTCTTCTTTAAAAGTAGTGAACTTAAGTGAATTATTAATTATAAAAGAGTAATTTAATTTATTAAGAGTGTACAGTGAAAGATAGCAAGCTAATGTTTCTTTAAATGACTTATTGCCAATAATTGAAAGCCTAGAGCTCATTTAGACTTAAATTAGAAGATGAGACGACCCTGTACTTCAGTCGTTAAGGGACTCCTTGAAAATGAGACATTGAAACCCAAATCAAATAACATAAAACAATTTGTCGACACTTTTTTTTATTGAAAGTTATTAATTATTATTTATTAATTACTATTAAATGCCATTAATTTGACTAAAATTCCATTTTTTTCAAACACAAGAATTTATTGAAACTGCAAATTAAATTCAAGAATAAGTTTTGCAAAAAAATACTTTTGAATCGAGTTTCAAATCAATGTCAGAGTTTCCGACTTTGAAAATTTGATAACCAATTAAATTAAATTCATTTTAAGTTCTGATTTTTGTTGGAATTTATTGTCGAGACTTAATAAACACTATAAATAACTGTACATTTGGAAAACTGTGCCACTAATAGAAACCTGTTAATTATTTCAGTATTCTCAATATTTTGACAATTTATAAAAAAAATAATTGAAACAAATTGAGGTAAAGATGTTTTAAAGATTTAAATTAGTTTATCATTTAATTATTTGTAAACATATTTAATAGCATTCCATTGCAATTAATTTTAATGGTTGGCTGCCATTTAGTGTCGAAACAGTTATTAAAGTATTAAAGTATTGCTTATTCCACACCTATTTTTAAAATATATAACCACTTCTACTAATAACTTGCTTTATTCAATAACACGATTAATTAATATCAATTTTCATCTACAAAAAATACTTTTAACATTGAGAAATACTATAAATAATAAATGGTTCATTTGTGCTTGATTGCCGTTTATTTCTCAATTAAAATTGCAAAACATTCTTAAAGTCTGTCACAAATTATCTGATTTATCACTGGTTTGAAGGGACAGAACAACTGCATGAGAGTGTGAAATCTAAAGTATCAAGATCTTGTAACTCTTTAAATGGGGTATTGAATGACACAAACGAATTCATTGATGAAAAACGATTGTCTCTTATGTCTCTGTCTTATCAGATGTCTTGTCATTAATTGTGGCACAAATTGATTTCTGGCACTGATTTGCTTTGAGGAACACTTTTTCATGGCAACAAACTTATCTAATTTTATCAATTTTTCATTTCATCAAAGTTTCCGATTTGTTTTGTCAATAAAAACTTCGAATTCGTTTAAATTAATCGAAATATTTTGCAAATGAGTGGTTCTGTACTTTTCAATTACATTGATTGAAGCAATTCTAAACAACTGTTGATTTCATATCAATTTTTGTAATTTCGATACCTGTCCTTCAATTTTTGCTTAAATTAATTGATTTACACTCCTTGGACGACAAACAATCTCAACACTTATGCTTTTAAATGCGAGTTAATTAACTAATTATTACTCTAAAGATTAGATACATTTCTTTATGAATTGATGTCTTATTTATGGTTTTAAAGCAATAATTCTTTGCATTCAATTGTTTCCATTCACAAGAATTCAATATTTTCACTAAACTTAGAGGCAAACCAGAAGATGACAATTGGATTTTGAGGTATGTTTTTATAAAAATATGTTTTTCGAGTATTACTACTGACTATTAATAAAGTCATTGTTTTGAGAACTTTTTAAATAAACAACCATGACAATCTCAAATTTCAATCAAGTATAATAATTGTAAAATTAAAATCTTTTAAATGATAGAACAAAAGAGAAAGAAGAAATAAATAGTAAATAAATACTGAATAGAATTCAAAAATGCCTTAATTGTTCAAAGAATAGTTCAAAACAGTAAAATTTGAAAAGATTCTGAATTAAATTATTTTTGCAAATTTTAGATTTTTTAATGGGTGCAAAAGTTTATGTAATAAGCTGTTTAACTAGATGCGATAGCTCTTTTATAACTTGAATTAGCAATAAAACTGAAAAATTATGAGTTAAAAACAACAAAACTAAAATCTTTACAGAATGTAAAATTCGTTATAAATTCTGTTGACTGGAGCAACTTTATACAGATCACGCTGAGATGACAAAATTGAATAATATAATTTTTGTGAGAAATATTTATCAGAAAATTTCTCTATGGGAGGTCCACACTAACAAATATTTAATATTCAGGAATCGACATGTATTCTTGAAATGAATATACCTTGAAGTTGAGATTTTACCAAAATACCCCAATAAGGGTTTGAAAAAACTTACAAAGAAAAACGCAAACAAATCAACTTAAATAATTTGACTTTATTCCCACAATTTATTTGTTTTTTTTGTTTGCTTTCTCCATTTTTATTTTTATAATGCTAGCAATAAATTATGCAATATGCTAAATTACCTTTCATTATTTTTTTTAATTATATATTAAAATGAATTACAGCATTTCAACTCCTATTTAACTTTTAAATTTAATGTGATTTCAATAAAGTTAACATTACCAATTTAAATTTTATTTCCCTTTAAAAAATGCTTGTTTTCTAATCATTTATTCCAAAAAGAATCTTTTGGTTATGAGAAATATGTTTACAAATATTTCCAAGAAACTTTCTGAGAATGTTTCTTTTTTGGTATTCCTAATATCACGCTTTAATTGCAATTCAATATTTATATCAATTACATGGAATCGATTTGATAAAAAAATTGGTATAATCTCATCATGCAATTCAATTCAAATCACTGATTCATTATTGATTCAGAATGTGATGCAAACAAATGAAAACAATCAAAATTGTGATAAAAATGTGTAAATAAGTAATTTTTCATCTTTCATATGACAAATTTTATTTACTTAAAGTTTGTTTCCGAAAAACTTTAGACTCTATGAATATTGGTTAAAAAAAATTACAAAAATTTCATTGATACAGTTGTCACAAATGTTTTCCAGACCATATCAGATGCAAAGTCTTCAAAGAAAGCGAAACAATTTCAAAGCAATATTTTTGGCAAATACTTATCTAACAATTGTTTTTATTTATTAAAAAAAAATCTATAATTAAGATCTAATTAGTGACACATTTATATGAAACAGATTTATATAAACAAATGTGAATCAATAGATTCTTGCAATCATAAACCTAATGACAAAATAAACCTGCTTCATTCGGTTTCTATTCAGTTATTTCACTATTTTGATGACTATTTGAAATATGTTTCTAAAAATCGTTTAAAAAAGTAAATTTTAATTATTCGTTGAAACAATAGAAACGTCATTAAACTTTTAAAATTGAGTTTATTGTCATACAATTGACCAGATTTATTAAATATTATCAGTTCATAAAGTTTCTGAATCATTGTCGAAGCTATTGTTAAATAGGAAATGTAAGTCTATTTGTGACTTTGTTTTCACTGAACTATATTTAAAATTAAATTCTTTTTTATGAGAATCAAAGCATTTGAAACGAGAACACGAATGAAAATATTTTATGAAAAAGCAATTGTTTGAATATTAAATAAATGATATTTAGTGTTAAACCTTTTTAAATAAAAATAAAATAAAAGTAAAATGTCTGAATTTGTGATTGTGATGAAATGTTTCAATATATCAACTTTATTTTATACATTGAATCATTTAATCTTCGAAATAAGATTTAGCTTTAAGTTTTGCTTGTTTATTGCTGATATAATAATTATATTTTTATGTGTAGCTTATATTTTGTCGAAAAGAAGTTTCTTATATGACATCATTTAAGGAAAGTTTTCCTTTATTGCATTTTAATACCTAACAATTGATGTGAATATTTATGTTGAACTATAAGATAAATGTTTGCTTGAAATCGTATCTCAAATAGTTTCTGCAATATTTACCGATTGATATCTAAAGACTCCAATAATTCATTGGTTTTTGGCAAAACAAACTTATTTCTATCTACTTATCATTATTTACAATTTCAATGAATCAATTGATTCTTAATAAATTGAATAACAGTTTTATGATAAAACCATTATCTGAATTATTGCATTTGTGTCTCATTTCAAATTTGTTCCTCACTTCAGATTCTGTGCCAAAATAATGAACAAAAATAATAGAAAATATTCTTTTGACAAACAAAGGCAGAGTCAAGTCATAGAACATGAAGACGATTCTGTTGCCAGAAAAGAGATTCCTGAGATTTATGTGAACGCCAGCTTTCAACTGTCCGGTGATGACTTGGTAAGTCTTTTCAACCCTTTAATTTGGGCGATGAACATAATTTGAACCCTTTTCTCGAAATATCAGGAAAGCAAGAATAGCTCGGTAACCATCAACATTAATTCAAATGAAAAAGAAATTGAAAGTGATTTTCTTAAAACACTCGCCAATATTTTATTCAAGTTCATTTCAAAGCATAAAATTTGGGTTTACTTCCTATTCTTTTTGTTATTTAATGTTTACCTGGCTTTTGCGATATACCTTACATGGGATCAGGTATTCAACTCCTATTAAACTCCAAGAATTTCAATTTTATTTATTTAATTGCAGTGTCAAACCTATTGTAAAGGCGCTAAACTACTAGTGGTGTTGACATCCATTTCATATTTTATTGGCTTCTATTTTATGATTTTAAAGCCGTTTATAATTAAACCATTTCATAGACGAGTAATTCGACCGATTATTAAATCAAATAAGAAGTCCTTTTTGGCGCAACATATCTCAAAACTCATTTGGTTTGTTGCGATCGGAGCTGCCGTTGCATTCATAATATGGGACGCAAGGAGTGAACCCATGCGAATCGCTTCCGGCGGCGGACTCTTTGGATTCATATTTCTGGGTTACGTTTTCTCGGTTTGTAATACTTTTTTGCAATTATTGGTTTAAATCATAGATTCTCAACAGAAACACCGAAAGCACGTTATTTGGTCACAAGTTTTATGGGGTGTTTATCTGCAGTTCATTTTCGGATTATTTATTCTTCGGTGGTCTTTCGGCAAACAGGTGTTTGAGTGCGTAGGAGAAAAAATCAGTACTTTTCTGGAATTCACAGACAGCGGCTCAGAATTCGTATTCGGATATTTAGTGACCGGAAATCTGACCGGCACTTTAAATAATGTAACAGTTAATGGAGAGACACAGACCTTAAGTCTTCCCATTCAGCTCTCAATTTTCGCATTCAAAGTAAGACAGTTTTATTTTGAATTATTTCTTTTTAATGCAATGCCTTACCCGTCAGGTCTGTCCCGTCATTATATTCTTCAGTTTCTTCATTTCGATCCTTTATTTCTATGGAGTTATGCAGATATTAGTGTTGAAAGTGGGCTGGTTTTTGCAGAAGACTATCGGAACCACTGCTTGCGAGTCACTAAACGCTTCCGGAAACGTATTCCTTGGAATGGTATTTAAACTTATTCTACAAATCAATTAAATTTGTGGACACATTATTGATGGGCTTTGCAGACGGAGGCGCCTCTTATGATAAAACCGTTTCTGCCGGTTATGACCAAATCTGAATTACACGCTGTAATGACGGGAGGTTTTGCCACAATTGCTGGTTCAGTGATGGCCGCCTACATTAATTTTGGTGTCAGTCCCAGCCACTTGTTGTCTGCGAGTGTAATGTCAGCGCCGGCCGCTCTGGCCTTCTCTAAATTGTTTTATCCGGAAACAGAAGTTAGCAAAACAACTAACAAAAACATAAACGTCGGCAAAAGGTTTGCGTTTAATCCAAAGGAAACAAATGCTATAAAGTATTTAATTGATATTTAGTACAGAAAGGAACGCATTAGAGGCCGGTTCTAATGGCGCCTGCATGGCTGTCAAGTGAGTCCTGCTCTAATTCTTGAGCTAACTTTTCCTTTCACTTACAAGAAATGATCCGATATGTGATTGACTGCAAATCTGATATTCAAATCATTTCGAAAACTAAAAATCAATTTCTTAACAATAATAATATAATCGGGAAATACGTACTCTTTTTTTCCTGATTAACATTTCGAAAAAAAAAATAACAAAAAAATTAATGACTGACTTAAACACTAGACTCGTGGGTAATATAATCGCTAATTTGATAGCATTTTTGGCGTTCATCGCATTCCTCAATGCAATGCTTTCATGGTTCGGATCTTTAGTTAATTACCCGGAGTTGAACTTTAAGGTAAACTAATTTACAAGAGTTGTACAGTTATTCGTTGGCTTCTAATTAATTCATAATTACATATCTGTTATAATCGCGATAACTGAGACTCAGTTCGCATAAGTAGTAGCCGTTTAAAAGGTTTCACAACTTTATCGATGATAAGACTCATAAACACAGATAACACCATAAGTCCGACGAGTGCTTCGATCGACTGACAAATTGTGTTTATGATTAATCTATTGATGCTTTTTTGGGCGCACATGTGTCGGTTTAATAGTTCAAATCGGGTCTTAACCAGTTTTCAGCCTATCAGTCAATTCAGAGATGAAAGACATTAAAAGTGAAACCTTTACCACAAGATATAAAAAAATTAAAATTTTCGATAATCTGATTGAAACAAATTTTTAATTAAGGGTCAGTAGAAAAAATTCAGAATACGTTTGTCTATCAAAAGGTTTATTTCCTTGTAATGGGACCAAGAAATCAAAACAATAGTCAATTTATAATAACTGTCTGTCAATACTATCGATAACTTTTCAAAACATTCATAAATCCAGTTCTGTCCTGATTTTCATTGCAACAAATATTTGTCTTACATTTTAGTGGATTTTATCCAAAGTGTTTATTCCGTTTTCTTTAATGATGGGAATCCGTTTGGAAGAATGCGATAGAGTGGCCACTCTTATCGGTCTCAAGACTGTCATCAATGAATTTGTCGCATATCAGGAATTGGGAGAAATGATCAAAAACAACGACATTTCGGTTGGTTTTGAGAGAATATAAAAAACTGTGAAAAGCTCTTTGAATATCTAAATTGATATCAAGTTTTTCAAAAAAAAAATATGCGACAGAAATATCTATTAATGTTATTTGTCTGACAGATAAGGGCGCAAACAGTGGCCACATATGCTTTGTGTGGCTTTTCTAATTTTGGCTCAATCGGAATTCAGTTGGGATCGCTCGGATCGATGGCACCCGACAGGAAAGCCGACCTGGCTTCCATGGCATTGAGGGCTATGATCGCCGGCTCTGCAGCTTGTTTTATGACAGCTTGTGTGGCAGGAATGCTCATACCTGAGACGGGTCTAACAGGTGAACACTTGCACTCTGGACTAAATTCAACGATCGCTTGAAGACATTGTCATCAGATTACGAATACTTTCAAATGACACTACATTTCTCTCCAAAATAATACTTTTCATAAAAAACTTGTAAATAATTTCATTAATAATTAATTTATTAAAAGTGAAAAAGCATTTGATTAATAAAAATGTGACTTTAATGCCGAATAATTATGTCATTAAGACATTGATGTTAAGCACATATTATAACATTGAATACATTTCAAAACTCGATTTATTAAAAACATATTATGAAAATTGTTTGTATAATAAAGTTGTGTTTAGAAAATTAAAAAATGATTCTAATTTTTCCTTAATTATCTGACGGATGAATCGGCAGATAATGATTCACAAAATGTTTGTATTCTTAAATATTTAGCCAAAAAAGAGACTTTGATAACAAACTAATGAATCTTTAGTAATGATAGTCGAAGTATTAATTCCAAGATAACTCATTGTCATTATATGAGTAGAATTTTTTGTGTCCCGTTTTTTTAACCCAATTTCCGAACGGCTTTCAAGTATTGAGTCGAGGAATAACTAATATTCAGTCGATTAGTTCTGATCTTATAGAAAGAAAGTGACGATCAATGCTTCCGAAAGTCACTGGAAATCCAGTGATTTTGTGAACGAGTAAAAAATTTGCTGAATATCTTTATTTTTAAGTTTTTTGTTTTGTTTTTCCTGACTTTTTTATTTTTAAAGGACATTGCTTTGAATTTATTCAGAGTAAAACTTTTGACATTTCTATAAATATGGTTTTGAATAAATGCAATGTTTCTTCATAGATAAGTCGACAAAAGGAATCATTTGAATTCCAACCGCTTTCCCGGGCTATCAATAGCTTAGGAAATTGTCTGGAAAATCAATTTGAATCTATTTGTCATTAGATTGTTAGCAATACTAACAGTATTTGCATAACTTCTCTTGACTTTCATTTAATAAGAGTTTTATATTGGAAAATACGAAAAAGTGTATTGTTTGTATGGAATAGCCTAAGGGCTAACCTATACAAAGGGTCTAATGTGTGCAAACAAAGTAAGTTATGGCCGGTTCGATCTGATTTCTCCACTAATCTCGAAGTTATACTAAGACAGTGACTACTCTTAAAGGAAACGTCAAAATATTTGTGCAAACATTCGTCACAAACGGGGATAAGAGAGCAATCGCTGAGAGACTGACGAATGCGAGTCTACTCACTAATCACTATCAGGTAATTCCCCAAATTATCCCATATATTCACTGGGGATTCGACTAAATCATTGCTCATTTAAACTTTTGAAGAAGAACTTTGAATCAGAACCTTCTCTGACATTCAATAAGTTCTTCACTTATTATAAACTTAAAATAATTTAATTTTCATCGGATATGTGTTACAGAAGTTTTCATCTCATATTAAGTCACTTTTTTCTGAAAAGTGTTTAATTATTGTTATTTCGATTTCGACTCAAACTTCATAAAGATTTTTATTTCATTTTTATTCTCATTGTTTATTTTAATCGTAATTTAATTTTTCATTCATTAATTGTGTGATACATAAGAATAATATTTCAAATAAAAGTGAATTAATAGTCAGCGCTTGAAAAATGCCAAAACTTTTGAAAAAAGTGGTCATAACTCAGTTCGACGTTCAAAATGAGGTAAGACTTGGTTTTGTTAACATTTGAGTCGGTCTTAATTGAAATTTTCAAATAAATAGCGCATTAATTTCGGTAATAAATATGCTGTGAATAAAGAGCCTGCGGGCAAAAAAGGTCACTGGAGTGAACACTTGATATCTCTCATTGCTTTCACTCCACTGAAAGACAAAGAAAATACAAATGTTTACAAACATCAGGAAAGAAGTTATGATCGAATGAAACTCAGTCTGAGTCGCGAAATGTCTTTTGATTCTCTTAAGAGTTCAGATTCGATGGGACTTCAAAAGAATCCCCTCTTTATTGAGCAGAACATTGACTGTCAGCGCGAACTGTCCAAAGCTGGAAGTCTGGGCTCTATTTCAGACGACTCGCACAGTTATACTGATAGCGAGAAAAATATCTCAAATTACTACTTGTCGTCGTCCGAGTCTTGTAGTCTATCCTCTTCTTCGGAATTCGGTTCAATTTCCGACTTAACCGACAGACAAAAATGCGAAACCACTCGAGTCGTTCAGAGATTCGGCGATGGATTCCAAGACAGTTGTCTCTTCCCATTAGCCCTGACACTCGATTTGAGTGACCTAACTAAAGGAAAGATAACCTGGGAATCAATCAATTGCAAAGCAGATCTTGTATTAGATAAATGGTGTTCGCAATATTCTCGGTAAATATTTATTTAATTTTGTTGATTACTATAAATGAGCTGAAGATTAGAATTCATTCATTGATTGCGTGATTTTAACAGCAAAGTAAACCGCGTCCTCTCCAGTGCTTCTGATTTTGTTTGCCCGGATCCGTCTCTTGAGAGCCGCATGTTTTTGCTGTCGAAGAAGAACTATAAACCACTGAAACGATGGAATTCGTGCGAAGATTTACATTCACTGAATCGCAAAAAGATATCGAATAATAGCAGTTCCAGTGTTCTCTTCTCGACAGACGACGCGCTCTTCTCTCGACACATGACATCAGATATCGTAAGACTTAAAAGACAAGCGAGTAATCAGAGTCGCAAAAGTAAATCGAATGACAGATACAATGACAGCAATGAACTGATTCTATTGCAACCGATTTCCAGTCCTCTGTTTGTGAAGACTTCGAGTTTAGTTCAAAAGCCGATCAGAATTGAGGCGAAAAGTCTGTTGAAAAACATCAGAGCCAACAGTCCTCTATCTCTGGCCCTTTACGTCACAGAAATAGATAAACAGTATTTTTTGCGACTCAAAGACAAACAACTATTCGATTGTATGCTTGGAGAATGCGATTTGAATCAGGTACACATTAGTTCAAAAGTTTGAGCAATTCTTCACTCCTCAGAACTATTCTTTTACTTAAACTTTTGCACTTATTTGTTAGCTTAGTTCAAACCTAAAACATTTTCCTTTTTCATTGAGGTCTTTAAACATTACTTTTGACATTTTGGTCTCGAATTAACAGTTTATCGAAAAAAATCTAAAAACGGAGGAAAACTAAAAAATGTTTTTAAGAACTGCGAGTCATTAGAAGCCTATATTCTTCATAATAACTAACAATACGAATAAATAAATATTTGCCATAATTTGTCGTAAATAATACTAAATCAACGCTAATATCGATAAATATTTTTAGGTTAGGTTAACAACACTATTAAGCATTTTTTTGTTTCAATTATTTTTATTTTTAGTTTGGATTAAATTACAGACAAACATATCTAACAAATTGTTAATTTGCATTCACTAACAGAAAAAAGTCGATCTGATTGAGTTGCAAGATATTCTGGAATTCGGAACAGAATTAAATAAATTTGTAGTTTCAGTGATCAGAAAGCAGACATTGCCTGAAACGCAAGGCGTCAAAATCGCCGGATTTATCGAAGTAATTACTCTTTGATTTTATTTTTAGTATTGTTTCAAACAATTAAACAAATTTAACCAAATTTTTTGATTTTTTTGACGGGAAGGTCGCCTGCATTCTAAGAAAACTCAGGAATTGGCACTCATTGGTCAACGTTATTAGAGCACTACAGTCGCCCAAAATTTACTACATGGAAGAGGCCTGGATGTCGATGAAGAAGTCCTTCCCTGTACACTTTAAGTAAGTCATGAAAAAAGTCATTTAAGAGTTTTGTCTGATTTTTTTCCTTTAAAATATTCTTTGATTAGTGATTACTTAAAACTGTGTCGATTGGTTCGACTCAACCAAACCTGTATCATTGGCTCCACTATTGGCTCCAGTATTCCATCGTTGGCCTCATTGCTGTCCAAAATAAGTATTCACTGCATCGCCACTTGGGATCTGCTTGAAAATAAGCGGAGATGGACTGAACAACCATCCATTGCCGGTAAATATTAAACCAATTAATTCCAAGGAAGAACTCAAAACCCTTTACATTTTAAAAAATCAGTACTTCTGTACTACACTTTATAGTCATTACTCTGGAAATTTACACTAAGTATCACTTTTAAGAAAAAATATTAAATATAAATTGTCAATAATTAGCAGGAAAGTTTACCAAAAGTGTTTAACAAAAACAGTCATGATTCTAATTTCAAGGCTTGTATTCTCTAAATCAAAGCCAATGCCACCGAATCTAACCTCAAATCATTCAAAATTCATCGCAAATTTAAAAGCCAGAGATAAAAAATTATTACATAAAGTAGTGATTTGGAGAATCTAAGGTAAAAAACTGTTCGATTGATAACCTTATATTCAAATGTTTAGGTCTGTCCCTAAACAGTTATCACTGTATTGAATCATTTTTCAATTACTTTCAATTTGAGACAAGAATTTCTCAGTAGTTAATAATGTTTCTATTACTTAATAGTCACATATCTTTCAATTTAATTGCATCAATTGAGTGACTAGATTATCGAATTACTAAATAGCATTGCAAAACTCAACTTCTCAGAAGTACTTTTCCTTTAAATTTCGTTTTCTTTGTCGATTAATTTTTTATATTAAAATCAATTAAAAGATTCGCAAAATAGTTGAAAATTTTTTGGCAAACGAAAGTCATAATTAAAGTGGCATTTATTTATAAATTTATATAAATTGATAATTTCTGGTCTAAAGGTTGGGTCGATAACGAACTTATCGGTCAATTGGTTGAGTCCCAAAAACTGCGACAAAAACAAGAGGAAATCTACATGTTGACTCTGGAAGGCAACCAGTATTCGCTTCTCCCTCTCAACGATCCGATTCGTTTGATTCCTAACTCATCTCTTCCAAGAAATTGGATCCAAAAGGACATTAAATACATAACGAATTCATATATGAAGCCAATAGTAAAATGCTTTCAGACTTCGTTCCAAAAAGAGATGCATTTAATCAGACACTACACTATTCCCACCGCTTATACATAAAAATGTTTGACACAAATACCGGTATATTTTAGATTCGCTTTTATTTCTTAATCATTAGTTTTTAAACTCAAATTCTCCAAAGACTTGAATTTGTCTTAAATTTTCTTTTAATTTGTTAAGTTTTATTGTGATATTAATATTTCATGTCAAGTATTTATTTTAAACTTTCAATAAGCGATACCCGTGCAGAAATCGATACCAATGCTATTGATTTATATTTAAATTGTATTCCTTTCTGTAAATTAGTTTTCAATAAATAGCGATTCAAATAAAATCATTCAAATAAAGAATAAAATTGTTTCAACAAAATGACTTCTACTGTAAGAGATAATAAATGTGTATGTTGTGACCAAGATAATTTATCAATTTCCATTCATAGATAATCATACTTTTAAATGTTTTCCAAATATAAACTTAAGACAAACAACGAGTCATTTGAAAAGTAAATCAAAAACTTTGTTTTTCCCAAATCTGAATCATTATCGTAATCTGACCCCTGTCTTGTGCAAAGAGTATTTAAATTTGACACCTGGATACCTTTACTTAGAAAGTCATTGCATCTTTTAGTACATTTACCAAAATTCGATAGGTTATCGGAGAATGATCAGGTTTAATGGAATTTCCCACAAAAAAAGTCAAATCTGTTGGGTATTTGAAAGTCTGATTTGAATCGAAATGATTATTCAGAGAAAGGCCTAAAAATTAGATTTCAGATATGATTAAAAGCGGAAATTTCTACACTTATCTGAAAATCAAACCAATTTAAGTACTGACTGGAAAATGCAATCAATTGAACAGTCATTTACTGATTATTAAGTAGTCAAACATCGATTTATATTTAATTACAATTTTAATCATAAGAATTGAACGAATATTCAGATTATTTATTGCGTTCACAACTATTCGTCGATAAATTAACAAATCGATGTCTAAACTGTTGATGTCTTTACTGTTCTTTCATATCTCGAAGACGTCTGACGGCACTCCTGACAGTGGAGTGCAGCGGCAGCGGTCGTACTGAAGACATAGGCACCACCGGCCACCGTCTTCTTGCAGGCGCTGCACTTCCAAATGCCGACACAGTTCCTCTTCATGGCCTCTTTGCCACAGAAAGTGCAAGAGTACTTCGAGTGCTGAGTGATTTCCATCTTTTTAACCATCTTCCTGAGCGACGCGCCATAACGGGTCCCGTATTTACCGACAACTCCCACCTTCTTTGTTCTCTTCGCCTAAAGATTCGACAAATTAATGATTTAGTCATCCATTTTAATCGGATTCAATCAAATCATACCATTGTTTATGAAATGAAAACAACTTTATTGGAGACACACTTAACGGAAAAGGAAGCGATCACTGCTTTGCAGACATTAAGAGTCACACAAATAACGTTCACTTTATTCTTTTCGATTCAATACTTTGGATTTTAATATGAACTATAAATTATAGCCGTTTCAGGAATCAAAGAAAAACAGACCTGACATCTATAGTAAGATAACAAAGTATTTATTAAATTCTTTGCATTACATACAACCAAACCTATTTCAAAAACAAATTAATTATTACAATTAAATTCAAAATAAAATGAATTAAAACTTATAAAAATAATCATGTTCATTAATCATAAGAATATTTATTAAACCAAATCTCTCTAAACGTTGATAAAACGTAGTTTTTTTAATGATAGTTTACAATTACAATTACAACAAGGTCAGATTGTTTATATCCAAAGACGTCGTCAATTTAACCAATTTGAATCAATTGACGACGTCTTTGGATATATAGAATCTGACACTAATTGTAAACTATCATTAAAAACTACGTTTTATCAACGTTTAGACAGATTTAGTTTAATATTCTTGTGATTAATGAACATGATTATTTTTATATGCAATTGAAATGCGTATGGTCACCATATTATTCAAACCATTTGACCAAAGTCTTTATTTGAGTTTTTGTCTGAATTATCTTATTTGTTTTTCACCTAATAATAACCTCGATAAATAATAAAAATGCCAGGTTATAATAGCGAAAGATTCATTAATTTGAGTGAAGGTGAAAAATCGGAGCTCATATGTAGTATATGTGGGAATGTGTTGAGGTCTCCGGTCGTCACCGACTGCTGTCTTCAGACCTTTTGCGAGGACTGTCTGTTGGAGTCGATCAAAGCCAACAATACCTGTCCTTATGATCGAAAACCTTTGAAGGATAATCACCTTTCACTACCACCAAGGTAACTACTTATTGTTTATTAACCAGGATAAAGCGGTACATTACGGGTAATGGGGGGCAGCTATATATTCATATATATTCTTGTTCAGCATCATCAGAAAATAATTTTAAAAATATCAAAATGGACCCCTCCCATATTTTTAAACTCGCCCCTTTTCAAAAAGAACTCAAGCCACGCCCACCAAATTTTCAGGAAATTTTACTTATTTAGCAAGAATAATTTATCAGGAGTCAAAATAATTTTATCTCAACCAGTTCAAGTTTTATTGCAAAATGTTTTCCAAAGATAATAGATAAAATAATGATTTGGTTTTTTGGTAGTTGTTCAGTATTACAATATCGCAGTTAGCGATCAAACAAAAGTTGTGTAAAAAACTTTAAATTGTGAATATTTTTTACAG